>OVAN01004200.1:0-26543 GCA_900406275.1 Anastatica hierochuntica
AGTCCAACACCTGATAAATCCCCAGACAAGGGAGTGGCATCTTCCAATCCTCCATGAATTCATGGACCCGGGGGACATAGAGCTAATCAGGGGAACCAAGTCGATTCACGGTCAATGATGGTTTGATTTGGCATTATACGAAATATGGTCAATACACGGTTCGCTCGGGTTATAGGCTGCTTAACTGCGTGGAGATAAAACGAATTAATAACAATGGCTGGGGACCAAGGTTGGAAGCCTTAAAGGCTTACACATGGAAATTAAAGTGCCCTCTGAAAGTTCAACACTTCCTCTGGCAACTCATTTCAGGGAGTTTGGCGGTGTCTCAGACTATTACCGCTAGGGGTGTACGATGTGATCCCGTATGTAAACGTTGTGGTACGGCTGAGGAGACAGCGAACCATGCTTTCTTTGAATGTGAATCGGTTGTGAAGATATGGAATAGTTACACGGACCCTTAGAGTCAGGACACCTTCCCAACGAAGTCTCTATACACTAATATGGACTACCTCTTTTGGCGTAATACTATGGGGGATCAAGGAAGAGGTGGTGTACTTTATCTGTGGCTTCTTTGGTTAATTTGGAAAGCACAGAATAAAAAGGTTTTTCAGGGAGTTCATATTGACGTTGATGCGATTATTAAGGATGCCGAGACGGATGCTTTGGCCTGGGAAGAGGCACAAATTACATCGGCTCCTTTCGATGAGGGGATAAACTTCACAAGTCCTAGGATGGGATTAACTTGTCGTGTGGATGGATCTTGGAAACAATCAGACAGAACCACTGGGCTCGGTTGGATCTGCCAAGATGAGGAGGCAAACGTCATCTTAGTTGGAGCGAAATGCCATCGTCGAAGTCTCTCACCGCTTCACTCTGAGATGGAAGCTTTGCTGTGGGCAATGACGAAACTTTCCAATAGAAGAATCGCATGCCAACATTTTGAGATAGACTGTAAAGAACTTTTCAATATCATCCACGATCCAAATGCATGGCCCGTCTTCTGCACGCTTTACCAAGAGTTTCAACAACTTCAAGGTTTTTTTCCAGACTTCTCTTTATCTACCATTCCGCGTACAGCAAACTCGAAAGCAAACTGCCTAGCTCGCGGCTCTCGTTCTATTTATTATGATTATATTTATGTAGAATCATCTCCTCCATCCTGGACGACTAGGAATGGAGAGACTTTTTGATTATAGTGTGGTTGTTAAAAAAAAATTACAATTTTAAAAGATATAAAATATAATTTTTCTAAAAACTCATTCCAAGGTGAATAAAAATATTTGTATAGTAATCAAATTTTTAAAAATGTTATTATTTTTTTCTGATAAAATTGTGTATTACTCAAATCTTTTCTAAAACAAGGTTTAGGGTTTCGAAATATTTCATGTTTCTTGTTAAAATTTTTCTCTAATGTTTTTCCAATATCATAATTCCTATTTTATTTTATATTTTAAAAAACGAAACCATAAACCCTATTTTTATTAAATGTCTTTGTTAATTAATTGTTACAAAAACATAAGAAAAAGATACTTTTAAATATAGTAGTACTATGTTTCGGAAAAAAATTAAATCGAGTAACATAGTATTCGGCAAAAGAGTTAATCGGTTGATGGTTTATATCTATATATTTAAGATAAATTAAATAAAAATAAATTAGAAGAAATTAGACGGCCTTCAACCAAGCAAATTATAACATTAATCCTAAAATCTCTCATATGGATGAGATCTAAGCACACTTCATTAAAGTGTACTTTCAAATAATATATAGGGAGATACTAAAACCTCTCATATTGACACCTAAACAAATTTTATTAAAATGTACTTTTAATTATTATATAAGAGATTATTTTGCCAACCCAAAAAAAATAAATTTTGCTATCTTGCCAAGTCACATAAACCCGAATTTAATGTTCTAATGTCGAAGGTCGTAAAGTGTTAAAATGGTACTATAAATGGTGCTATTTTCGTCGGTCTGTAATGGTTATTCGTCGGTGATACTCGTGGCTCCAACAAAAATGCGAGCAATATAAAGAGTTATGAGCGTGTTTCTTCCCCAATAACATCGGCTTGAGGTGCTCAACTCCATTCCTCCTCCTTTCGACTCCGTTTTCTTCCTTCTTGGTTTTTATCTTTAAAGATCTTTTTGTTCATCTTAGCCCTGGGCATTCGGGTATTCGGTTCGGTTCCGGGTAAGAACCGTTCTGTTCCGGGTATTTCGGTTCCATAAATTTAGGATCCAATGGGTACTTTACATTTTTCGGTTCGGTCTCGGTTCGGTTCCTGTCGATTCCGGATCGGTTCGGATATAGAATTTGAAGAACCATAAATACCCAAAAAAAATCGGTTCTTAAATGGTTCCGGGTACCCGGAACCGAAATAGCACTATAGACACCTGAAATTCAAACCCGAAATGCAAATAAAATACCCGAAATGACAAAAAACTATCTGGAACCATTACCCGAAATCTCAATAAGTTACTGAAATGCCAATAAATTACCCGAAATGTCGATAACCGTAGTATTATATGGGTAAATGTATATATATATTCGAGTATTCGGTTCTTTATTTCGGTTCTCGAGTAAAAACCGGAACCGAACCAATACCCGCAGTTCCCCAATCTCAAGACCCATCGGTTATTTTGGTCGGAACTGGAACCGGAACCGAACCGAAATTTTTGGCCTGTTTCGTTTCGGTTCGGTTTTTTGATTCCGGTTATTTTTGTCCAAGGCTAGTTCATCTCCTATTGTGTTGTTTCGTTTTGAATTGTGCTTCTTAGGTGTTTTATTTAGCTGCTATGGTTTATGACTCTAGAATATCCTTTAAATTCACCGACTTTCTGACTTAAGTCATTTGCTGGTTTGGCTTTGTACGAAAACATGTTCAAAAGTTTCAATAAAATCCTTAGGTGGAAAAAAAAAGACTGGTAAAAAATCCTAAATTCAATTTGTTGTTCTTCAGTGATTGTGAATCATTTTGTCTCAGTATATTGTCTCATGTCTAGATACGATGCCTCCAGGTAACTCTCTGTTCGCCGTTTGTGTTCATCTGAGATTCTAGCAGAATATCTCGGTTTCTGCAGCTTTCAATTTCAGTTTGTCATTGAATCTTTTTTTTGTGCTCGAATCAATCTCGTCGTTATAGCTTCTTTCTTCTAATTGACAGAAGAAGCTATTGTCGTGACTCTAGAATCCATTAGATTTCTTTTTAGCCATCAAAATCGAATGTTATAAGACAAAGTTGATACCTTTAAGCCCATACAAAACTTGAATGATTTGATGCAAACGTTGTTGTTACATTCATACCCACCAGAGACGCACCACTGTGATCAAACCAAAGCCAAAACCATAGCCAATGGCTATTCCCATAACTAGTGTTCTCTTTAACTCATCATTTTCGTTGGTTGTAGCCGGCGGCTTTGTTGGAACCGCCTTGCAGGAAGTTAGCAGCACACCGCCGCACAACAAAGGGTTTCCTTCAAAATATGCTTTTGGAAAAGTATCAAACTGACTTCCTGTGGGTATTGGCCCTTCGAGACTGTTGTTCGCCACATTGAAATAAGACATAAAATGGAGACGCGTTAGCGACCAAGGAATTCTACCCGATAAACTATTGTTTGACAGGTCCAGCCTCTCTAAGTTGGTGAGGTTCGACAATTCGTGCGGGATGCTGCCAGACAAGTTGTTATAATAAAGCTCGAGGGCATGAAGAACCTTTAACTGCCCAACCTCGACTGGTATACTCCCGGTCAGCTTATTCCTTGTGATGTAAATTGCAGGTGGGAGGCTGGAGAGCTGATTGTACTGCCATTTAGTGGTAACGTTCGCTGGACTGACAAAAACAGGCAGCTCTAGGTAGGTCCTTTCTGTTGTGTGGTATGCCTTTTGAGACATCAGAGCACTCAGGTAAAAGAACTCCTTTGGCAGCTCTCCTGAAAGTAGGTTATCTGAGAGATCGATGTAGAAAAGGTTGGGGAGAACTCCCAGCCAACCAGGAACTGACCCTTTTAATCGGTTGACGGATAGGTCCATGACTTCTAAGCTCTTGAGTTTGATTAGCCAAGCTGGTATTTCACCTCTCAGTCGACATCCACCAATACCAAATATTTGGAGTTTAGGAAATCCATTTGGGGAAAGAAAGTCTTCATTGCTCGAAACTGTTTCGTCGTAAAAATTCTTTGCCATGACTAGAGTGGACAACTTCCTGCAGCCTTGTAGAATGCTGAGAGCGCCTGTTATGTTCGTCAGTTTATTGTCTGAAAATGACAGGAAGGATAGGGACTCAAGTTCCAATACTTGAGGAGATATCTGTCCTGTCAATTTGTTGCCTGCAAACCTGATCGCCGTGAGAGATTTGCAGGAGAAAACTTTCTCGGGGAGATCACCCGTGAAGTTATTGTTTCCAAGATCTAGGGTGCGAAGACGCTGCAATTGGGAAAAGTCAAACTCTGCTAAGTTTCCTCCCAGCTGATTAACCCTCAAATTCAACTTGACGAGATCAGTACATTTCGATAGAGAAAGCGGGACTGCTCCGGTAAGGTTATTGATATGGAGCTGGAGGCTGCGGAGGCGGAAGAGGTTGCCTATACCCATTGGTATTTCTCCTTCTAAGTGATTGGAGTAAGGTCAAGTGATGTAAGTTTCCTGAGCCTGGTGATCCCATCATCGATCATTCCAGAGAGATGATTGGCTGGAAGAGAGATTCCCTCGAGCTCCGAAAGACCATAGATTTCACTTGGGATCTCTCCAGAGAGATTGTTGAAGCCTGCTCGTAGAACACTTAGCCTCAAACATCTGCCTATTCCTGGGGAGATATTGCCGGTGAAATCATTATAGGAGAAATCAAGTTTGCTGAGCTGCGGTGAACTCGTGCATACAAACGAAGGGACTGCACCTGTGAAGCTGTTGTTGCTAACATTGAAACTAATCAAATTGATAGCTCCCTGGATACCAAGAGAATACCTAAGGATTTCTCCGTGGAGAAGATTGCTCGACAGATCAATAGTATGGATTGGGAAAGTTGTGTTACTTCCATCTTCAAATGCTTGTTCAAGTGGCAACTCACCATTGAAGCTATTGTAACTAAGATTAAGAACCATAAGTTGATCAAGTGTAGAGAGAAAACGTGGTGGTAGAGGACCTGAAAGACGGTTATGAGAAAGATCGAGATGGGACAGACGATGAAGATTGAGAACAGAGGAAGTGAGATTGCCAGAGAGTCCTTTAAAGGGCAAGGAAATCGCAGTGACGTGACTATCTGACGAGTCATCACAAGTTATTCCCTCCTAGGAGCAACAATCAATAGATATATTCCAATCTAAAGGAGAAACAGAAGAAGAAACATTTCCGGAAAACCACAGGAGAGATTCTTGTTCGTGAAGGTTACAGAGAGCTTCTGAAAGCTTAAGAAAAAAGATATATATGAAAAGAACACAGAAGAAGAAGAGATTCATTGTTGTCAAAAGTTCTCAAGACCTTTGGCTTTTGATCTCATTTCCTCATCTATCATAAAAAGAAGAAGAAAATTTCTTGTCAATACTATCGTTGACCAAAGCATACAGTCAATATCTTATACTAATGCTAATTTTATGTTTAGTTTCTGGTAAAGCGACATTATACATTTGAGAATGGTAGCTATATGAAACATTTGAAGATTTCTTGTTTATACTTTTTAACTCTTGGGTTCTACTTAGTTTTATATCTTCCGGGAGGCATATAAACAAACTGGTATTTGGTTCGATGTTCATCGAAAACTCGATCTACGACTAGATAAAAACAATGCTGCATCTAGTAATCAAGAAGATCTGGGAAAACATGAGCAGAAGAATCGATTTAGAAAATTTTTGCCAAAAAAATTTGGACCATTTCTCGATTTGTGCGTGTCATCCTTGCGCAGGGGCCATGCTAATCTTCTCTGTATCGTTCCAATTTTATCGGATGTCCCCGAAGGGACGATCAGTTGCTTGTCTCTGTCGATATATGAACTCTTGTTTCTCTGTTACAATAAGCGATGTGGGAGAAAAGAGAACTTGGGAAAAAAAAAAGAAATGTTGGGCTTTCCTTAAATTAACTGATGAAGTCTACTAAGAAATATCTCTGTTTTCTCATATTCCTCATAGGCCCATTTAGATATATAAAGACCGTTTTTTTTTTTTTTTCCGGCAACAACACAACTTTCATTAAAAGCCCAAAAGGGCAGATTTTACAAGTGGATCGGAACAAAAGTTTGTTATTGGGCTTTGTTACTGATCCAAACGAAATTACAACATATATATTAGTATAGAGATCGTTTGGAAAATTTATCTTCATCTTTTGACGTGTCTTCTTTTCCTCATTCTATGAAACGTCATCTACACGTGTCTGCTAAACGAGGAAATTGCAGAAGAAGACCAAAGCTTCCACCGCCCAACGCCTCCGTGACTTGCCGTCATGATTTTGATATGCTTCCGGCAACCTATTTGCTCCGCCACCGTAGTTTTCCTTCTCTGCTCCTAACAACCAAAGCCAAATCTTAAACCGTTAAATCCAAACACAATTTAATCTCCCAATAAGAGAGAGATGCCCCAAATACGGCAAAAATTCATTCCGGATTTTAATCTGTCATCAGAAGACTTTGAAAGGCAAAACATTAATTGGAAGAAAACTGAGTAGATGAAACGGTAAAGTCTTAGCTAAATACGAACATGCGAGAAGGAAAAACTCTTAACCGATCCAAAAGATGATCGGAAGCTTTATTAACACAAAACGGAGACAATCAAGTCATACAACTCCGATTTGTGGTTGAAAACACAACAAAAGTCGATCTTAAGAGATCGAAGATCTAAATCCCGTGTAGGGAAGAGAGTCCGATTGAATCGGAACTTATGAAACTACTAAAAAAGCTCTCTGTAAAAGGATTTGATTCATGGAACAGAGAGAACCGAAAACACTGACATAAGCGGTGAAGATTTACAACAAAAAAAGAGGTTCTCTCTCAATCTCTCTCTAAAAGATGAGTATGGGAGAAGAGAGAGAGGATATAAAGACCGGTTTAACCACATAGAAGTTGTTATTTTCTGGTTTATAAGTTTTAACTTTTAACTTTTTGACCCAAAAAAAAGTTTTAACTTTTAACCATAGAACAAACTATATGTTTCTAGAAAGGTTCACATGCATGAGCTCTTTTTACTTGTTTATCACATGTATCAAAAGTGATTATTTGGCCGGTAATATAATTTTCTTTCTTTTTGCCATAGTCTAATGGTTCGATCTCTATTTCTGTGAGATGACTGTCAATAAAAAGAATTTTTTTTATAATTATTCCACAAACTATATGAAATGAGCAACTATACCATTTTATACAATTTTTCTTTTTTGAAATTAACACAAACACAAAAAAATTACTTTCAAAGGTATATAAATTGAATTTTCATATTTGGGTTTAATATTTTTTCGTCTAGCGATTAACTTTGGAGGTTTAAAATTGGGAGACTTACAAAAATACACCTTTGTATTGTCTGTTTTTCAAAAATACCCCTGCTTGAAAAAATTTTATTTTTACACCTCCCTTTTTAATGAAAAATACCATTATACCCCTAGACGAAAAGAAACCTTAAACGTTAAACCCTAAACTCTAAATCATAATTCCTAAACTTTAAACCCTAATAGCTAAACCCTAAACCCTAATCACTAAACCTTAAACCCTAAATCCTAATATTTGAGGTGTATATTTGAGAACCATTAAAAGACAGGTGTAAATGTAAAATTTCTTTTCCTTTTAAGTGTATTTCTGTAAATTAATCTTTAAAATTTATCTTAAAGTTTAAGGTTTAGTTTGATTATTTAAGTTTATGTTTTAATTTTGTGATATTGTTAGAAAATCATCATGTTAACAAAATTTGTGAAAAAAATTAGAACAAAAAATTATTTTAGAATTGTTATTTTCTTTTTTTAACTTCCAACGAAAACTTATATATTTGGACTGAAACAGAGGAAGTGAGTGAGAGTGACCGTTAGGTTGAGAGAGTGAGGTCAACAACCTCCTTCACTTGTTTTCTCTCTTCTTCTTCTTCCGCATCTACTCTTCTCAAACTTTGAGTGCTTCATACCAACTACGACTTATAGGAGAATCCTACTCCATCAACTGTTCAGCCCCATGGAATGTTTGTTTCAATATTCGTGGACCCTTTTTAGGAGCTCCTGTTTCACTTCTATTCCTCATGTATACCTTCTCCAACACACCCAAATCGTTGTTCTTTTTGAGGTTTTAAAACATGGCCGAGGAATTAGACAAACCATTGTTGGATCCTAATACTTTAAACCGACAAGGGATCGACTTGGTACATTATGCGTGGTTTCTTTATGTTTCTATTCAAGTTCTTGAATGCTTTTGTTGTCCAAAAACGGTTTTTTGGGCTTTGACAGGGTCTATTGCCAATGGAGGAGGTTTTTGAATACTTAAGAACATCGCCTCGGGGGCTTTCATCTAGAGATGCTGAAGAAAGATTGAAGATATTTGGTCCTAACAGACTCGAAGAGAAACAGGTTACAAAACATCCTTCTCTTCTCTTCGACGTGTCTCCATCGCAACATTGACTTTTGGATACTATGCAAGTAGTGTGTTAATGCTGTTTAAAAACAATGATGCAGGAGAATAAATTTCTCAAGTTCCTAGGTTTTATGTGGAATCCATTGTCATGGGTTATGGAAGCTGCAGCATTGATGGCCATTGTCCTCGCCAATAGTGAAGTAAGGAAAAATCAAGACTTTACGAAATCGTTTTCTACTTCTTTTTACTATATGATGATGAAGATTACACCTTTGAAAAACTCATGGTTTTGTATAGAGCATTGGTCCTGACTGGGAAGACTTTGTTGGAATTGTTTGCCTTTTACTGATCAATGCAACAATCAGTTTCATTGAAGAAAACAATGCCGGGAACGCTGCTGCAGCCCTTATGGCTCGCTTGGCTCCAAAAACAAGAGTTTGATTCATTCACAACCTTATGGAGTTTGACAATATTGTTTCCCCATATACTAAGATCTCTTCTTATAGGTGCTTAGAGATGGACAATGGCAAGAGCAAGATGCGTTTATCTTGGTACCTGGTGATATAATTAGCATAAAGCTTGGTGATATCGTTCCTGCAGATGCTCGCCTTCTTGAAGGAGACCCTTTGAAGATTGATCAGGCATGTCCTCTTTTTCTTCTAGTGTAAAGACTGTCTCTCTGAACAGAGTAGTTAAAATATTTATATTCGCGCAGTCAGTTCTTACTGGAGAATCACTACCTGTGACCAAGAAGAAGGGTGAGCAAGTCTTTTCAGGTTCTACTTGTAAGCAAGGTGAAATTGAAGCTGTTGTTATAGCAACTGGACCGAGCACTTTCTTCGGAAAAACAGCACGCTTAGTGGACAGCACAGATGTTACCGGACATTTTCAACAGGTTTTTGCCTTCTTTCCCTTTCGGTTAGACAAAAAAAACCGAATGTATTCTAATCTTTTCTTAACATGTTTTCTTTCTAGGTTCTTACATCAATTGGAAACTTCTGCATTTGTTCTATTGCTGTTGGGATGGTTCTTGAGATCATTGTCATGTTCCCTATACAACATCGGTCCTATAGAAATGGTATCAATAACCTTCTTGTACTATTGATTGGAGGGATTCCGATTGCTATGCCTACTGTACTCTCTGTCACACTTGCCATTGGATCTCATCGACTTTCACAACAGGTACGGATCTCGGTGTGTCATTTCGCTTTAGTATTTAACTATAATAGACTGAATCAAGAAGAATCCAACTTCAGAGCTTCTGGATGCAAAAGGAAATCATTTACAATGTGGGTTTCTTCTTGTTCTTAAAAGGGAGCCATTACGAAAAGGATGACCGCGATAGAGGAAATGGCTGGAATGGATGTACTCTGCTGTGATAAAACTGGAACCCTTACATTGAACAGTCTCACCGTCGATAAAAATCTAATTGAGGTACCATTGCTTTTCATATAAACTGTTGTATCCATGTTCTGTGTATTTAAGAGTGCTTAAAGGTAAATGTGCAAAACCACATGCACAGGTTTTTGCTGACTACATGGACAAGGACACGGTATTGTTGCTTGCAGGGCGAGCTTCACGACTAGAAAATCAGGATGCTATAGATGCTGCAATTGTTAGTATGCTTGCTGATCCTAGAGAGGTAGAAATGCTGACACTGACATGAACTCTCTTTTATAATTCCTACAAGTTTTTGTCTCATACGGAGGTTATTTTATTTGTTAGGCGCGTGCAAACATTATAGAAATTCATTTCTTGCCATTCAATCCAGTGGATAAACGTACTGCAATAACATACATTGATTCTGATGGAAGATGGTACCGCGCTACCAAAGGAGCTCCTGAGCAGGTGAGCTAAGTATCACAACAATCAAAATGGATGTAAATGCCAAAAATTAATTGAAATGATTCTGTTGTGTGTTCTATGAAAAGAAAAATGTCATCACTGATACAACTATACTATATGGTAGGTTCTAAGCTTGTGTCAACACAAAAATGAGATTGCAGAAAGAGTTTATGCCACCATTGAAAGATTTGCAGAAAAGGGCTTGAGGTCCCTTGCAGTTGCTTATCAGGTAACATCTTTGTCCCCTCCTTTTCTTTCTTGATTTGGTTTCATCGTAAAAAGTACGGTTTTTGCAGAACCTATAGTTACTCGGTTCATTGCATCATTGTAATGACTGTTTCTAGGAAATTCCAGAGAATAGCAGCAATAGTCCTGGAGGACCATGGAGGTTCTGTGGTCTGTTGCCATTGTTTGATCCTCCAAGACAAGACAGCGCTGAAACCATTCTTAGAGCTCTTAGCCTTGGAGTTTGTGTTAAGATGATCACCGGTAAGTCTAAAAGACACTTGAGTAATGGAGCAACTTGTTTTCATGAGTACTAATCCTTGGGCGAAAAAATGCAGGTGATCAACTAGCCATTGCAAAGGAGACGGGAAGGCGCCTTGGAATGGGAACAAACATGTATCCTTCTTCATCTTTGTTAGGCCACAACAACAACGATGAGCATGAAGCAATTCCAGTGGATGAGCTCATTGAAATGGCAGATGGATTTGCTGGAGTATTCCCTGGTCATGATCACAACACTTTGCTTACCATCTACGGAGTTTCAGATTTGATTTCTTTTCTGATCTCAATTCTTTTTGTGTCTCATGTTTTCAGAACACAAGTACGAGATTGTAAAGATTTTACAAGAGAAGAACCATGTGGTTGGGATGACTGGAGACGGTGTGAATGATGCTCCTGCTCTTAAAAAAGCTGACATAGGAATAGCTGTCGCGGATGCAACAGATGCTGCAAGAAGTTCTGCCGATATAGTACTAACCGAGCCTGGCTTATGTGTCATTATCAGTGCTGTCTTGACCAGCAGAGCCGTTTTCCAGCGGATGAAGAACTACACAGTTAAGTACTAAAGACATCTGATTCCACATAGCTAAAGATATGAAATTCTGAAGTTGGTTATGCCTTTTTCTATGAATTACCGGCTAATCAGTACGACCTTGCAGGTATATGCAGTCTCAATCACCATACGAATAGTGGTAAGAAGCTTCAAGATACATGATCACACTCATGTTATACATCTACTTGAGCTTTCTCTTCTTATCATTGTATCATGCAGCTTGGTTTTACACTTTTAGCGTTGATATGGGAATACGATTTCCCACCTTTCATGGTTCTGATAATTGCAATACTCAATGACGGTAATCTTTTAATCCTCTCAACAGCTTCATGTTGATGTCAAACAAAAACTGATCCTTAACCCTCTCAAGTGCTCTTGTTGATCTTCTCCGCGTCAGGGACCATCATGACTATTTCTAAAGATAGAGTTCAGCCATCTCCTACACCGGAGAGTTGGAAGCTCAACAAGATATTTGCAACTGGAATCGTCATTGGAACATACCTTGCATTGGTCACTGTTCTGTTCTACTGGATCATTGTCTTCACCACTTTCTTCGAGGTATCTTCCCATTACCTGTATGTTCAATCATGTTTTACCAAGAAGAATGCATACCTGTGACCATCCCTGGATCTTATAATGGCTTGCTGCAGAGACACTTCCATGTAAAATCAATAGCCAAAAACATTGAGAAAGTCTCATCAGCTGTTTATCTTCAAGTGAGCATCATCAGTCAGGCACTCATATTTGTAACACGTAGTCGAAGCTGGTCATTTCTTGAACGGCCAGGGACTCTCCTGATGTTCGCATTTGCTGTTGCACAACTTGTAAGAATTCTTCAAACCTTCACCCTTTTCATCACCAAATCCTATAACCATACATAGGGCTTGATCATGACTTGTACCACTTCATGTACACCAGGTAGCTACCCTAATTGCAGTTTATGCCAACATCAGCTTTGCTAACATCACGGGCATTGGATGGGGATGGGCAGGTGTTATCTGGTTATACAGTTTAATATTTTACATACCTCTAGATATTATAAAGTTTGTCTTTCATTACGCATTGAGTGGAGAAGCTTGGAACCTCGTATTTGACCGTAAGGTTGGTGCATGTCTTGATCTCTGCTTGTTACTCGGTCTCAGACTTATCCTCTGTTCTTTTTAAGACGAGACACTTGTTTTGTCTTGCAGACAGCTTTCACTTATAAGAGACATTGTGGGAAAGATGATGGAAAGGCCAATGTAACCATCTCTCAGAGAAGTCGTTCTGCAGAAGAACTCAGTGGAAGTCGTTCTCGAGCTTCTTGGATCGCTGAACAAACCCGGCGACGTGCAGAAATCGCTAGGTTATCTTTAGTCTATACTGTTTCTTGGTTTTCTCCTATTCCATTTCATATACTACCAGAACTATCTCTGATCCATCCACCAAAGTAACTACACTTTTGTTCATCTGGTAGGCTCGTTGAGGTACATTCGGTGTCAAGGCATTTGGAATCAGTGATCAAGCTCAAACAAATTGACCCGAAGATGATCGGTGCAGCTCATACCGTCTAAAACACTCTCGATTTTTCCCTGACTCAAGAAATTACATAAAGAAGGATCGAACAATCTTCGATTCCACGGGGCATAAACAACAAAAAATTAGAGCATTCAACTGTTCTGTAGTCTGTAAGGTAATGTTGTTTCTGGTAACAGTTAGAAATTTAACCTGATCTGCGGTCAAGCTCAACTGTAGACCATATACATTGGTCTTGCACTGAACTTGTGACAACTTACGGTTGGTCTATTGTTTTCAAGCTGTTTCGACAGAAGATAAAAATTCCACAGAAGAAACTCTATTTCGCCAAAAGGATCACATAAAACGTTAGAGATTAATCTAAAGAATATGATACTAAGGAACTATTATAATACAAGTAAAAAATGAAGAAGAATGGAAACAAAGACAAAACAAAAGTTAATGAATATGTTTACTTTTTTCATTCATCTTCTGCTATGAAGTTTGGTTCTTCGCCTCGACAGAGATACTCATCACACATCGACGACGTTCCCCAGTCTTTCCTTAGCCGCAAGATATCTTCTGTAAACGTAGAGCCTGATGCTCCGATGAATACACTAGACATTGCACATATTGTCTTATCCAACATAGCATCCACCTACACATTCCAAAAACCAAACATAAGAAAGTGAATCCAATAGAATCTGGTCACAGAAAACAGTTATAAAGCATCTCTAAGGATTTATTTCTCAGATTATATCTCTGGACTGTTACTAGATCACAGTCCATGAGATTTTATTTCCATTAAGACCCATAGGACCTGAGGCAAGAACATCGGGGAATAGGGATGCTTATTTTTGGAATCAACATGGAGACAACAAAGTACTTTGGCTCATTAAAAAGCAAGAAAATTATTGTGCTCTGCCTGTAGCATTTGTTACCTGCGAGTCATCCTCTATACCATGTCTATACAACAACGAGTCCCACTTTTCTGCTGAGTTGCGAGGTGGGCGTTTGACAAGGGGAACAACTTTTCCATTAACGACTACTAGTGACTGAAGCAGCCCGGTCTCGCTGTCTGCAGCATCTGTAGAAAGGTAGACGACTGGAGCATTGGCCGTTTCCACAATCCGGCTGATGCAGGCTGCAGCTTGTGGTATGGGATAAAAGCAACTTGGTGATTTTGCATTGCTGCCCAGAAATCATTTCATTAGACAAAGCCAACTATAAATGGGACACAGTTTTTTTAAAATCCTTACTTAGTGCCTAGCTCGAACATCAACAACAGGATAGTATTTGATTACTAAACAATTACACATAAGATCATAAGTGAAGCACAAGCCAAACTGCAGGATGGATGCATATACTAATTCATAGACTAGAACAGAATGGTGTTTCGATATTGCAATCAATTGAGTCTGAGCTACAATGTTACCTATGGTAATAATAGAGAGATGCAACCAAAAAACAAAACTCACCAGAATTTCAGGAACCCATGTCTGCGGAGATGAAGCGCGATAAAATTCTTTCCCAAGAATGTCTGGATGAATCGCTGTGCTGTCAAAGAAATGAGCCTACTGGGTTCGATCAGTGTCTTGCATTTGTGCCTGATGGGTCCACCAGGCTGCATCACCCAATCTTTCTCCATATCAGCATAGAAAACATCCCCTATGGCGATCACACCATCATCGGACTTAAACTTTTCCTGTACCTCTTGAGAAGTTAGCTTAGTTGGCTTCTTTATATCTTCACTCCAAGGAGCCTGAAGCTTCCCACCAATGGAAATCCCCAATCCCTTCAGCTTCTTGATATGCTCGTCGTCCACATAACAAGGTTGTGGCAACGAAAAGTAACAGATGAACTTGTCAATGTGAGCATTGTTCTTCTTATCTATCTCCTTGAACTGATCAAAAGAAATGACAACAGATCTTCCCAAGCATGTGTTAATCCGGTCTATATCTATCACTCTATCATACTGGTAATCAAACTTAGGGCTTGGGATCACCAGAACTCGATCCAGCAGGGCGGCGAAGAACATATGTTTCTCTAAACAAATCAAGTGATTGCTCATTTGGCCTGAGAGACAAATAGCAAAAAGGAACTTGTCTGGTCTAGGTTTCCATTCAATCGTTCTCTGCTCCAACAACTTCTGATCTACCTTTCTACATCTATCATTATAGTAAGAAGCAGAGATACTATCAGAACCAGAACCGGCGACGGACAAATTTCCGGTGATGTATGGTGATAGAAGCACCTCTTCGATTTCTTTATTCAGTGAGATCTGCTTCACTAGAGCAGCTTTCATATCGTCTACTAGTAGAGAAGAAGCAATTGCATTCGTTGTTTGATTAAGGGACTGATCTACCAACGTACGGTTAAAGAGAGAGACGAGAGCAAGCTGTTGCTGCCTCACGAGATATAGAGCACGAAGCTCTGATTCCTTTACTCGATTCGACAGTGTATCGAACTTGAAGCTCGAGAGATCAACGGAGAAGAAGAATCTACGAGCACCAGTGAACACGAACAGAAGACAGAATAACAGAGTAACGAAGATGGCAGCAACGACGCAACGCTTGCCAGGCGAGAGTTGCCGACGATTCCGAGCTCGCGATACGATTTCCTCGATCTGAAACGCCGATCTGGGACTCCTGTCGCCGCCGTCGTTTGACCTATATGTAGACCTAGCGGTGGTTAACTCATCTTCCGGGCGGCGGTTGTCGTTCGGCGGTATCAAATTCCGGTGTTCCTCTTCGTCGTGAGACGAGTTGCGCTCCATCGCCGAGGAGAGAGACTAGAGCTAGTAAACATTGCTTAGAGCATCTGCAATGCTAAGAACCCAGCCATTTTTTAATTAATTTTTTTAGATTAAGAATTTTTTTGGGTTGTTAGCAATTTTGGTTTATTATTGCAAGAACCTCAAATGGGGTTCTTAAATATATTTTTTTTTTACTTAAACAAAACCGAAATATTTTCTAGTATTTTTAGGTATATTTTCGAGTATTTTTAGATATATTTTCGGCTATTCTGGGTTCGGATCGGAATATTTTAAACAGATCCGAAACAGATCTGAAACTCTAAAAATCGTAAACAGATCCGTATCATATCCTAAAATGAAAAACAAAAAAAAATGGATATGAAACTGAGCCGAAACGGATATTTTCAGGTATTTTGGATTCGGATCGGGATATTTTAAACAGATCCAAAACGGATTCGAAACTCCAAAAATCGTAAACAGATCCGTATCATATCCAAAAACTGAAAAACAAAAAAAAAATCTGAAACGGAACCGAAACGGATATTTTCAGGTATTTTGAGTTCGGATCGGGATATTTTAAACAGATCTGAAACGGATCCGAAACTCCAAAGATCGTAAACAGATCCGTATCATATCCAAAAACTGAAAAACAAAAAAAAACGGATCTGAAACGGAGCCGAAACGGAAGTGAAACTGATATTTTCGGGTATTTTGGTTTCGGCTCGGGATATTTTAAACAGATCTGAAACGGATCCGAAACTTCAAAAATCGTAAATGAATATGTAACGAATCCAAATACCGAAAAACAAAAAAAAGCCGAAAAAACGGATCCGAAACCGGTCCGAAAATGAAATTGTTTTGACAAAAAACAAAAAAAAAAGAAAATCATAAGAACCGGTCTAAGAACCGTATCTTAAGAAATGTTTTTTTGTTTTTTTTTAATTTAACAAACACGAAGAACGGTGGCTTAGAGCCCGCGATAAACTTGGCGTTTAAATAATGTTAAGTTCGTTATTTAATGGGCCTAAAATGGTACTAATGTTATTTAGGCCTATTAAATCTCACCGATTATTTTTTAATGTATCTGCTAGACGATGGTATCTCGATTAGTTTCCTCCGTTCGGATTTTTTCAAACATTATACTATTTAATTTACTCCTTCCGTCTCATTTTAAAAGTCTTTCTAGACATTTTTTCTTGTTCCAATTTAAAAGTCTTTTTAGAATATTTATGCAAATCTTTAATTTAGTTAATCTAATAATAACTAGAAAGATTTTTCTTATTGGTTAAAATATTTTTGGTTAGATATAAATAAAACTTTTTAATACAGATTCTTAAATTTTTCTGTTTTCTCTCAAAAGACTTATATAATGGGACAGAGGGAGTATTTGATTAGGCTTTTAACTAAAAGCAATTAGTTATTTTCTTTTGTCTAAAAACAAGTCAAAAACTTTTTTTTTTGGGAAACAAGTCAAAAACTTTAAAAATCAAAATTATAAGTTAATTATATATTTATAAAAATCAAATTAAATTAAAATATTAAAATAATCCAAAAACTAGTCCCGATTAATTCCACTTAATCTCCGACTTTATGGTTAGACGTTAGGTTCAGCCTCGCCGTTTGGCTAGCGTCAACAAGTAGTAGAATCTTGGTTGTCAACATTATTTTGCTAATTGAGGATTAACATTTATTTTGTAAATTATTAGATAGAGAAAATCTTTGAAATTATTTGATGATTGATCTCTTTCATATTAATGGTAATGGGAAAATAAGGCGAGGAGATGAAAGTAGGAAGTGGTCCCATCTATTTCTTCTCGATGTCATCTTTCTTATTACAACACTCTTCATATCTCTCTGTATCCAATTTGTCTGCCATGGGAGGTTGAATCAATGAAAGAGAAGTTACTGATCTGGTCTGAAACAAGGAACGTGAGGTGAGAATCAGCGGTCGCCATCAATGGACGGAGCTGGATCTGCTCACAGATCATCGACCGAAGATGTCACAAGCAAAATTATTCTTACAGCAACCATTGTTCTCTTTGTAGCTGTACTCGTTATCCTTCTTCTTCACCTCTATGCCAAACTCTACTGGTGGCGCGTGGACGACCATCAACAACAATTGCCTCCGCCTTCTTCTCCACCGTCGGTTGCAATCCACCAACGCCGACGTTTCATCTTCGTATCAAGACAAGGCGGTTTATGCAGCACCGGTGGTCTCACCGCCTCTGATCTCAGTTCTTTACCTATTATAGTTTTCAGACAAGATACCTACAAAGAAGATGGATCCGAATGTGCTGTCTGCTTATCTGTTCTTGTCAATGGAGACAAAGCTAGACTGCTTCCATTGTGCAGCCATAGTTTCCATGTTGACTGTATTGACATGTGGCTCCAATCTCACTCAACTTGTCCAATTTGCAGAAACACTGTTCTTGATCCTGAAAAACAAGCTTGCTTAAAGCAGGTTGAGCCAAATCCAGATATTGCAGCAGTTTTGCAGTCTCCGATCTCGAGTTCTGTGTCTGGTTCTTCATTGGAACCTTCGAATTTCCCCACCAACGTCTTGGTATGGGGAAGTCAGGATCAGATTAGCACCGCAATCGATGGTATTGGGTCTCAAGAAGATAGTGCTAGCAACGCGGCTCCTCGAGGTCAAGGAGCTGTTGTTCTGGAAATCGATGATTCTTCATCGTATGCGAATACAAGTCAAAATGGACCTTCATTATCTTCAACTTCAATGGGGTTTAACCTCGAGGATGAAGAAGCAAAGTCTCCAATGACAACGAGGTTGAGGTCGTTAAAGCGATTTCTGAGCAGAGACAAGAGAGTGGCTTGTAGTGGTGGGAGTAGCTCTAATGCTGCTGCATCTGTAGATCCTTAAAAATTACCACTACACAAAGCTAGTTAAGATTGTCTGAAAGATGTCAATATTATTGTATTTCTTTCTGCCATTGTAGTCAAAGATCCATTGCAGAAAGTATGTATTTGATCAGCAAATACACCTGTGAGCTCTTGGAGAAGTACAATTGAAAATCCGACGGTTCTATTTATCAAATGCAAACCATTACCATCATCCGTACACTATACAAAGTAGTTCCAACAAAGCTACGATATGTAGATAAATGTGAAATCAAACTTATGTTATCTGCTTTTACAAGCACAAACCATGAGGGACTACTAAATGAGTAAATTTAGAAGAAGAGCACTAGGCAAAAGAAGACTACTCTTGATACTGAAGAGAGTGGAGAGACTTTACCGGGAAGAATCCAAATCCGTGTTTTGTTGCATACAAATCACAGTTGAAGCAAAGGCAACGCCATTACAACACCAAAAACCGATAGTAGCAACAGTATTATCCACACCGGCAATCCCTGTTTCTTGTTCTTTTTTCTCTCCTTCAAGACAACTTCTGAGTCCCCTTTTGTTGGGTTGACAGTTTTCTCTGACTCAGCATTGCTATTGCTCTTTTGAGGAGACTCTGGTGTTGTCGGTTGCGCAGAAGCTTGCTCACCTATTTGCTGCTGATTGTACTTCTCTACGTACTCTGGAAATAGCTTCCGAAATGCTGGGCTGCAATGAGTAATAATATCACATTCAGGTGAAAAACAGAGAACATCTAAGATTAGGACTCAGCATTCACTCCTATATTGGTCATCTAATCAGCTTTTCCAACTATCCTAACACACAAATAGCTACAGTTAGATTCTAAACGAATCCAGAAATTGATCGATTCTGATGGCGGGATAATCTTACGTTTTACAATTAAAAGCTAAAGATGACTTAGCCAGCCGTTGTTTTTCAGCTTCAGTAGTATTCACACTTCCGGTTGTCGGACTGTTATCAATCTGCGCCACAAGGAAAACGTTTGGAGAAAGCTCGAGAACAGAAATAAAACACATTGCTGTATTAAAGTAGCAGATCTAAGCTCACATAAACCATAACAATATAAGAATATGAGAATTTTCAAACAAGATATCCATAAATCTGTAGTACAACCTACAATGAGCTTACCATAAATGAGAGAAGTCCTGTAAGTATGCTGCATTCATGAAAAAGAATTGGTTATCTACAGGTATATAGATCGGCATAGTCTAAATACTAGTATGTACATGATGAAACTCAAATGAAGTATATATCAAAAGAAGTAATCTTTATACCTTGACACAGACCACATTGGATTCCAGGTTTCTGGATGAACTGTACATGCCATGAAAATTCATTTAGATATTTGACAACTTTAATTGATACGAAATAGTAAATAGAAAGTGCAGATTTTCCTTACAATCACTCATAGACAAACAGATTTTCTTTTGTGTCATGAATCGACCATTTGGTGTAGTCATGCTGAGACATCAGAAAAAAAGAAGAAGAATTTGGTTCAGTGGGAACTGGGCTAAAAACTGAGGTAAGAGCAATGTTGACACTGCATTCTGAAGAACCATAGAACATACGTAATTCCAGGTGGCTTGTAAGGATACTCTGGAGGGAACTTGATCTTTCCATAGTAAAATCCACCTGTTAAAGAATATCAAAAATCAGATACTGGCCTTAAGGGATGCAGAAGAAAAGACTAACAAGAAAGAAGATTTTCACCAGCAAAAGGTGTTCCATCACTACCCTCCAGCACATAATCTGTAAAATTTATGCCAAAAGGATAACTCATTGTTAGTAACATGGCAAGCTACCTTAGTTACATACTACATGCAGTAATACTAGAAAGACTGAAACTCTATAACTACTATCAGGCTAACAGCAGCCTTGCACAATTAAGAAGAAAAATATCAAATCTTTACATTTACTCTTAAAGCAAATATAAACCTTTGATCAGTAAGCTTCACCATTCTATCAAAGTAATTACTAGAATGTGAGACTTATTCTGTCTAGTCTAACTATCCAACCAATTGTTTTGTAGTTTATTGTATACTCCCAAATCCCAAGTACAGAAATATGTCAATCATATATACCTCATCCTAACACCTTCATAGAAAGCTTGCACTAGGATTACAGAAACGCCAGTAGGAGAAAAAAAAAGAAAAAAATAAAAATGAATAGAAAAAAGATAGGGAAGGCTTACGCCACTCGAGAATGTCATTTGGGGAAGGACGAGCAACAACATGCGAGACTGGTTCCTAAAGGCCCAAAACATAACATACACTTATAAATAATCCCCGAAGAAACCAAAGACCAAGACTACATACAGATAAAACATCATTCGAAAATTTAAGACAAAGCTGGATTAAGTTAAGTAAAAAGAGTGAAGAATCCTGGTTACTGCTCAATAGTGGTAGGAACGGCATAAGAAGAGATTGTACCTTACAAAGTGCTCTATATTCCTTCTGAAGACGTTTTATACAAGCCTTTTCTGCCATCTAAGTGCTTTGGACTAAGTGAATAACTAACCGTAGCTGTTATAGACATAATCAACAACACGAAACATGTATTAGAATTAAAGTCGACTATTCACTGTAGGCTAAAGAGAATCTATGGCATCGTATGGTTACCTCACAAATCACAAACACATAAAGAGAGAACAACAACAACAATACTTCTATTAATTACGCAATACACACACGACACAATCGGATGAAACTTGAATCAACAGCACTTAGATAACTAGAAACAAGAATACCCAAAATTCATGAGCTAAGGGAAATACTTTCACTCAAATCACTGCAAAAACCAATTGAAAGCAACCGAAATTCGATTGATTACAGCTGATTCAAAGGAGATTATCTGGGGATCCCTAAATTACAACTCATTTGATTCGACACAGACAAAAAACAAACCATGATAAGCAAACAGATCCGAATCAACTGCAATATCTTCGATCGATATCTAAGAGAGCAAGATACTTCCTCCTCCCAAAAGAAAAAGCCTCAGTTTGATAGAGGATCGAAATGCAATTCAAGCTTTGAAGACGTTCGAAGACGAAGAATATCACATCAAAAGGAAATGCAGCGAGGAAATTTCAAAGTATTAAAGAGCAAGATCGAAGAAAGAATTGCGAAAATTATGATAAAAAAATCAGCACCTGAATCGAATTTTGTCGATGAGGATTTTCTCTTTGGGGGTTTCTCGTTTAATTACTCTCTTTCTCGTTAGGGTAGAGAGAGAATAGCTTTAACTTTTGCTGGTTTACCTTAACCGAACAAATTTAAAACAAATTTACCCAACAAAGTTTGGCCGTCCCCATTGTATAATCATTCCGGTTCGTTATTTCTAAACCACATGCCAAAAAATACACTTTTTTGGAGTGTTCTAACATGCAGTATGACATGCAGTATAGACGAGCGCTTGGGTAGTGTCTAGACATAGATATCTATTGATTGTTGGGTTATTTCCTAAGCGTTGCTATTAGCATAAGTATTATTATTAAGTGGATCTAAACATTTCTACGAAATTGCTTGTTAATTAAATTTTATTTTTTATATATAACCACATATAAGTTTTAGTTTTATATATATATAGTTTAAAATATTCTTATGTATAAAACGCATATTTTTATCTAATTTTTTATTTATGATGTAATATTTTGAATTTTTCAATAAATATTTCTATTTTAGGATCTATAATATTTAATTTTTATTAGTTATGACTATATTATATAACGTGATATGTATATATTAAAAACATAGAGATTTATTTTGTAAATGTCTAAACTGCCTAAAATCGTCTAGACCCGATTAATTCTTGATCACCGTCTGATTAGCAAAAAAAATTGCATTTTTTCTTTACAAAACAATAAAATAAAGCTCATTTTGTAATTATGGATTAATGATCAATAACCTAATATTATTTTAAAATCCTTTGAAGAATAAAAAAAATTTGCTTGATGTGGATGATGTAGATGATGGGGAAAAATAAATAAACTATTTTCTACGTTTCATTTGAAGTTATGTTTATGAATATTTTTGTTTCATTTTAAATTTATATTTTCAAATTTTTATACAAAAATGAATGTTATTTGGTGTACGTAATTATTTGTATTTTGAAATATTTATTTTTTGGTTAAGTTAGTTTTAGTTAATGATATTTTCATGTAAAAATGTAAAAGTCAAACAAAAATGAATGATTTCTTAATTGATATGCAAAAAAGCTTAAACATCAGTTAAAGTATTTTATTTCGAATGGATAGTGATTAGTAAGGGAGACAAAACAGCTAATATCATTGCAACTTTTTGGCCTTTATGCAATTGACTAGGGTCCCATTGGTTTGTTTATCTGGATGCAGCATCCTGATGTTGTATCTGGATGCTGCATCTGGTTGCTGTATTTGGATGATGTTCGTTTTTACATTTGGATTTTGCATCCAAATGCAACATTTGAACGCAAGTTTGTTCGTTTGCGCATTTGCAATTGTATCCAAATACATCAAACTATTATTTAAAAAAAAATTATGAAATAATTTCATCTCTTTCATAAATAATTATTTTGCGGTTTTGGCATTTTTAGCGTTTTTACGGTTAATGGACTTTTCTGTTTTTGCAACTTATACGGTTTTTGCGGTTTTGGCGGTTTTTACGGCTTTTACT
Organism: Anastatica hierochuntica; assembly: GCA_900406275.1. NCBI lineage: Eukaryota > Viridiplantae > Streptophyta > Magnoliopsida > Brassicales > Brassicaceae > Anastatica > Anastatica hierochuntica. The sequence goes on from OVAN01004200.1 coordinate 23,204, forward strand.
GTTTTTGCAGTTTTGGCGGTTCTTTTTGTAGATTTTGCGGTTCTGACGTTTTTACGGATTTGCGATTTTACGATTTTTGTGGTTTGTCGTATTCTGCAATTTTGGCGGTTTTTTATGCTTTTTTTTGCGGTTTTGTCGAATTTGGTGGTTCTGTCGATTTTACGGATTTGCAGTTTTTGCGATTTTTCGGATTTGGCGGTTTTTTGCGGATTTGGCGATTTTGACTATTTTGACGGTTTTTATGGATTCACGGATTTTACGGTTTTGCGGTTTTGTCGGATTTTGCGATTTCAGGGTTTTGGTGGATTTTGCGGTTTTGGCAGTCTTTAAGGATTTGCGATTTTTACAGTTTTTGTGGTTTTGTCGGATTTAGCGGTTTTTTGCGGTTTTTGCAGCTTCGACGGATTTTGCAGCTTCGGCGGATTTTGCAGTTTTGCGGTTTTGCGGTTTCTGCGGTTTTCGCAGTTTTTTGCGGATTTTACGGTTTTGCGGTTTTTTCGGATTTCGCGGTTTCGGTGGTTTTGGCGAGTTTTGCGGTTTTGGCGATTTTTACGGTTTTTACGGATTTGCGATTTTTACGGTTTTTTCGGTTTTGTCAATTTTCGGCGGTTTGGTGGATTTTTCGTTTTTGGCGATTTTCGCGGATTTGCGATTTTTACGGTTTTTGCGGATTTGCGGTTATACAGTTTTTGCGGTTTTGTCAGATTTTGCGGTTTCGTCAATTTTGGCAGATTTTGCGGTTTCGCAACTTTTTTGCAGATTTTGCGATTTTGAAGGTTTTTACGGAGTTGTAGTTTTTACTATTTTGCAGTTTTGTCGAACTTTTCGGTTTTGGTGGTTTTGTCGGGTTTTACGATTTTTGGTTGATTTGTCAGTTTTGCGGTTTTTGCGTTTTTGCGGTTTTTACGGGTTTTTACGGGTTTTTGCGGTTTTTTTACGGTTTTTACAGATTTTGTTTTTTAATTGTTTTTACGGATTTTGTGGTATTGGCAGTTTTTACAAATTTTACAGTTTTTATGGTTTTTGCGATTTTTTTGGATTTGCGATTTTTGCGATTTTTTGCGGTTTTGTCGGATTTTGCGGTTTTGACAGTTTTCTTACGACTTTATCAGTTTTACAATTTTTTTGATGAACAAAACTCATCCAAACTCTACTAACAAACTCATCCAAAATATCTAGATTTTTTGGATGAGTTTTGATTTGCATCCAATTATTTCATCGAGATCATGTTTATAATTTACAGGAAACAAACATCATCCGACATTTGCATCCATATGCAGTATCTGGATGAACAAACCAACAACACCTATGACTAATAACTTCAAATTCAAATTCCAAAGTTGTGTTTTTATACCTTAATAAAAGAATTCAACAAAGTGAAGTTTCAGCCTCTTTTTAGTTCCCCAATAACTAAGCAAGGCAATAATCACGTGGTCAAATCACATGACCACCTTCCTTAAGTTTCAAAGCAGTTACATGAGAGTTAGACCATCTCCAACCCCACTTCAGTAGAGTAAAATACAATTTGGAATAAAAAATGCTTCAATCTCACTCTATTTTCCACTCCATAATAGAGTAAAAGGTGGCTTTACTCCATTTATGGAGTAATACATTTTTTGTCTGGTCATTACTCCATTTTCCACTCCAAAATGGAGTAGGGTTGGAGTAAAATTCAACTCCATTACGAAGTTACTTTATTTTGGAAGAAAAAAATAGAGTTTTGCATTAGAGATGCTCTTAGGTGATGTGAATATGTGGATCTTTGTCTCTGCCATATGATAATTGTATCACCGATTAAACGTAGATGCTGAGACCACGATTAACCTAGGTTATTAAGTGCATTTGTTAACCTATTTATGATTAAAAAAAATAAAAAATAGATGAAAGTTTAAGAAATGTCTCTTAATTAAGAGAGACAAAGAACGTCTCTAGTGAAAAAGGTGTCAAAGTCTCATGTTTTCAATATGTTTAATTTAATAAAAAAAATTCCTCTTTAATATATTCATGTTTTATAATTTGTTTTAAGAACCATTTATTTGGTTCTACCATTGGAGCACACCAAAATAATTGTCTCTTACCAAAAGTTCTTAACTTAACTTTATTATTTAAATATTCATGAAAAGCCCCATTAGGATCTCCATGGTTAATTATGCTCTGAATAATTATCATCATCATCATCCGTAAAGAATTAAGATTAAGATAAGTATCTCATCATCTGATTAAATAACAACAGTCAAACTAAGATCACGTGATCAGATCCCAATAACTATGTGTCTATGTGTGTTCAGACACGCACAAAAATTTATTTTATTAAAGCAACAAGCTTTACAAGTCTCTCTCTTTGTTTCTTTCTCTAAGTCGCATTTCTATCCAAAGTTTTCTCCGAAGTTATAATAAGTCTTTCAAGGACAGAACAAGAACAAGTTAAGAACTTTCAAGACTCTTAACTAAGTTACAAGCAGACTCATAATGAAGAGATATTGTTCCGCTGCTCTGGTTCTATTACTTGTAGCTTTCTTTAGCTGCAAGTATAGTGTAGATGGTCGTTCTCTGTTACCGAGGACACACTCTGGTCAGGCTGTGAGAGATTTGTAGATAAGCAAGGAGCTAAAGAAAGAGCCAATTAGTAAAGGAGAAAAGGATAGCTTCCGAAGAATCCCAAGGAGTGGCTCAAACCCTAAGTAAAGAAGAAACGACACACATTCGAGTTTTTGATGTTTATGAAGATGGGTTTTAGGTGTAGCTAACATCAGGACTGTTTGTTTTTGTATCAGGTGTAATGCACCAATAGATGTTGAAGAAATTAGGAAACATAAGATGACAACATCAAGAAGACCTTAAGTTTTCATTTCTTTTGCCTTTTTTCCTCCTCTTAGGTCCTCTATATATGTTTGTTTTTTTGTTGTAGAATATATATGTAACGACTCCGACCCGGGGGTCAGGAATTGCTCCAAGCGGTATAGCCAAAACCAGAGCAAACTTCACCAACCGGACACTTATTTACCTCTGACTGGCCTGCAGACAAAAAGAAATACAAGGGAGAAGAGAATGAATGACTTTCCGAAGAAAGGCACCCAGTGAGGGCGGACCATCCACAACCTCACACGATACCAGAAAAACCCCGCTAGACTAAATCTAACCCACCCAAGAGTAAGCACAGAAAATCCTAGACATTCAACTACCAGACAAGGCGGCTACTGCTCCCACCTGTCACAACTCCGTCCCATATCAGAGCTGCTTCAGATGGCTTCGCCAAAACGCTTTTACATGCGAATCCGGTTTAGACTCGAAGACAATTCCGTTTTAAAACTTTTCCCTAGACACACTAGCAATCATGGAT
>OVAN01004201.1:0-17649 GCA_900406275.1 Anastatica hierochuntica
GTTTACGTTACTCCTTTATTGAGGAGTAATCATTCAACTTATTTGCCCCTTATTCTTTGCTTTGGAAGGGTACGTTGTTTATGTTACTCCTTTATTGAGGAATAACCATTCANCCTTTATTGAGGAATAACCATTCACTTATTTGCCCCTTGCTTTTTTAACTGAATTTTCTCGTGAGAAAGCAGTTGTTTTATTGATGGATTTCCGTCCTTAGACGTATCATGATTACATTAAAAGATGTACAAAAATTGAAAATCCAAAACAGAAAACGTATATGGGGTTTGGTCGTCAGGGTCAGGGGCGTGGTTCTAGAAGAAGTAAGACTTTAGGTGTAACGCATTCCAACTATTTGGCTGTACTTTTCCATACCTGTCTTGTAACTTGTATGCCCCTGCTCCTTTGACTTTCACGATTTGGTGTGGTCCTTCTCAGCCAGGCGTTAACTTTCCCGCGACCTTGTCCATGGTATTCTCAAAGACTCGGCGCAACACCCATTCTCCTTGTTGGAACGTCCGGGTTCGTACCTTCTTGTTGTAGCTGCGAGCTACTTCTTGTTGATACTTCCAGTTTCGGATTCTTGCGGCCTCCCTTTTTTCGTCAAGGAGATCAAGGGACAGAGCCATCAGCTCTTAAATTTCTTTTGGGGTTAGAAGCTCTGACCTGGCTATAGGGACACTGACTTCGGCTGGGGACAATGCCTCTGTTCCGTAGACCAGGGAGAAAGGTGTTTCGCCTGTGGAAGTCTTAATGCTGGTTCGGCATGCCCATAGGGTAGCTGGAAGCTCTTCGACCCAGTTGCCTTTGGCGTCGTCCAACCTCTTTTTTAGAAGGTTGACTACCGTTTTGTTTGTGGATTCGGCTTGCCCATTGGATTGTGGATGTCTTGGAGTTGCGAAATTGAGCTTTATGCCCCCAATCTTTGCAAAACTTCTTGAAGTTTTTGCTTATGAATTGCGGACCTTTGTCTGTAACTATCTCTTGAGGCGTTCCGAATCGTGCTACCACGTTCTTCTAGAGGAACCTCTTGATTTTGACATCCGTAATCTTGCTTAAGGCTTCTGCCTCCACCCACTTGGAGAAGTAGTCTGTGAGTACCAGAAGGTACCCTAGCTGCCCGGGAGTTGTTGGGAGTTTTCCCACGATGTCCATTCCCCACTTCATGAATGGCCATTGAGAGCTTATGAACTTGAGGTTTTCTGGGGGCAGTTTGGATACTTGGGCGTGCCTTTGGCATTTATCGTAGTTTTTGGCAATCTGGAGGGGGTCTTGCGCCATTGTAGGCCAGTAGTAGTCTGCCCTCTTGGCTCTTAGCACCAAGCTTCTACTGCTAGAGTGTTATCCGCATTCGCCCTCATGCAGCTCCTTGAGAACTAGGTCTGCGTCTTCTAGCTTTATGCATATGAGGTATGGACCCGAGTAGGATCTTCTATAGAGTTTTCCGTGGATCAAGCAGTAGCGGGATGCTTTCCTTTTGATCTTTTGGCATTCACTCCTCAAGTTGGGCAGGACATCATCTCATAGGTAGGACGTAATGGGCGTCATCCAAGTTTCTTCTTCTTCTATGTTAGAGACCTAGGGCCTTTCGGCATCTTCGTCTGTAGTCGGCCATTGGAGAACCAGCAAGGGTACGCTAGTCGGTTCCATTATTTTTAGGGCTGAGGCCAGGTTGGCCAGGGCGTCTGCATGCGAGTTTTGTTTGCTTGGGATCTGCGTGAGATTGCATGCTTTGAACGAATCGACGAGTCTCTTGGCTATGGCCAGGTACGTGGTCATGCTAGCGTCTTTTTCCTGGTAATCGCCTTGCGTCTGGCTTACGATCAATTGGGAATCGCTGTAAACTTGTAGGTTTTCTATTCCCAAGTCTTTTGCCAGGTTGAGTCCCAGAATTAAGGTTTTATACTCACTTTCTTTGTTGGTGGCTTTGAAGTTTCATCTTACTGCTCTTGATACCACTTCTCCTCTTGGTGAGATGAGCACGAGGCCTACGCCTGCCCCTCGTATATTGCTGGATCAGTCCACATAGAGTTCCCATTCTTCTTCGCCTTTGTTTTCTTGTTGGATCCTGACCTCTTCTTCTGCCCCTGGTATCATGGGCGGGGAGAATTCTGCTATAATGTCAGCAAGGACCTATGATTTGATTGATGTGGTAGGGCGGAAGATCACATCGTACTCGCCAAGTTCCACTGGCCACTTGGTCGGTCTTGTGGATACTTCTGGCTTATGGAGTACGAATTTGATAGGGAAGGACGTGACGACTATCACTGGATGAGCCTGGAAGTAAGGGCGCAATTTACTGGTCGAGACGACCAAGGGGAGAGCCAGTTTCTCTAGGTGGCTATAGCGGGTCTCAGTGTCCAGAAGAGATTTACTCAAGTAGTACAATGGACGCTGTTTGCTTTCTTCTTCTCTGACCAAGACGTCACTCACGGCATGCTCTGAGACAACCAGGTACAGGAGGAGAGGCTCTTCGTCTTGGGGATTGGAGAGAAGAGGTGGCGTTGTGAGATATTCCGTGAGTCTGACTAAGGCGTCTTCGGCCTCTTGGTTGCATTCAAATTTCCCTGTGAATTTAAGGGTTTCAAAGAATGCGTGCGACTTGTCGGATAGCCTGGATATGAATCTGCTCAAGGCTGCCATTCTTCCAGTGAGCTTTGGACGTCTCATGGAGTTTTAGGCGAAGGGATCGCTTGGATCGCCCTTATTTGCTCTGGGTTCGCTTTGATGCCCCTGAATGTGACTATGTACCCCAAACATTTCCCGAAGCTTAGTCCGAATGAGCACTTAGAGGGGTTGAGCTTCATGTTATACTTCCTCAAGGTAGAGAAGTCTTGCTGCAGGTGGGTTATGTGGTCTTCCGCGACTAAGGACTTGACTAGCATGTCGTCTATATAGACTTCCATAGTCTAGCCTATTTTGTCCACGAACATCATGTTGACTAGCCTCTGATATGTGGATCTTGCATTCTTCAACCCAAAAGGCATTACCTTGTAGCAATAGATTCCGCNCAGATTCCACGAGAAGTCATGAAGGATGTCTTTTCCTGGTCGTCCAGGTGCATAAGTATTTGATTGTACCCGAAAAAGGCATCCATGAAGCTCATTAGCTGGAGTCCAGGTGTGGCATCGACCAACTTATCTATGTGAGGCAGTGGAAAAGGATCCTTGGGGCAAGATTTTTTAGATCCGTGAAGTATATGCAGACCCGCCATTTGCCGTTTTTCTTCCGGACCACAACGACGTTTGCTAGCCAATCCGGATAGTGGACCTCTCTAATGAACCCAGTCGCCAGGAGATTTTTCAATTCATCGTTTATGATCTAGTCTCATTCAGGTGTGAACTTCCTCCTTTTTTGCTTGACTGCCGGGTATGAGGGATCCTCTTGCACCTTGTGTTCTATTACTTATGGGTCTATTCCTGGCATATCCACGTGGGACCAGGCAAAACAGTCTGCGTTGGATCTGAGAAAGTCTTTCAGCCTTTGGCGTATGCCTTCCTGTAATCTTGCTCCTATTCTGAGGTTTCTGCCTTGTTCTCCAGGTACCAGAGGGATGTCGTCGAGCTATTCCACTTCCTGCTCTTCAGTATGCAATGCGGGAAGTGGCTTCTGTAATTGCTATAACGGAGCTGTCTTTCCCTTCAAGGTGATCTGGTAGCATGATTGAGCATTTTCTTGCTCACCCTTAATCTATTTGATTCCCCATGGGGTTGGGAACTTGAGTACTTGGGTGCAAGGTTGATGGCATTGCTCTCACCTCGTGTTTCCAGGGTCTGCCCATGATCATGTTGTAGGCGGAGGGTTAGTCTATGACAGAAAACATAGAGGATAAGTTGATTTCTCCGGCGCACACCGGAAGTGCTATTTCTCCAATGGTCTGCTTGACTTCCCCATTGAAGCCCACCAGCGGTGTGGACTTCTTGATCAAGGATTCCTGGGTCAGACCTAGGTCCGTGTATGCTCCCAGGAAAAGTACGTTCGTAGAGCTTTCATTGTCGATGAGTACTCTCTTCACCAAACAATTCACCACCGACAAGGAGAATACTAATGTGTCATGATGTGGTGTCAAGATTCCGTCTTGTCCCCTAGTCGCGAAACTTATGATTTCCTTGCTGAGGATCTAGCACTTGAACTCCAGGGTGCCATTATTGTTTTTAACAAGCCTCGTGCTTTTCTTGGATGCGGCGTGTGTGATGCCACTTATCTCTGTACCTCCAGATATGACATTGATCACCCTATCGTACCTCGGGGAATCAGGTGCTTGACGGTTGGCTGGGACTCCTTCTTCCTGGTTACCCAGCATCTCCTTAGACTGGTTGGAAAGGAATTCTCGTAGGTATCCCTTCTTGAGCAGCTTGTTGACTTTTATTCCTAAGGATATACAATCCTCTGTTCTGTGACCATGGTCATTGTGGAGGTTGCACCATTTGTTTGGATTCCGGTGGTTGTTAGGTGATCTCATCTTCTAGGGCCATTTGACTTGGCCTCCCATCTCTTTCAAGACTCCTACCAGCTCCGCGCTCGATATTGACAGGTTGGATACATCCGGCCAGGTATGGACCGACGGGAATCTATTGACGTTTGGCTTTCCCAGAGTTTTGTTCCCTTTGGCTCCCTTCTGTCCATCGTCTCTGGTAGGTCTTTGATAGGGCTTGTCATCTCTAGCCATCTTCTCGGTCCTCATGACCCGAGATTCTTGCCTAGCAAGCAGATCTTCTTCTCACTTGATTTGCGCTTGGGCTCGGGAGAGCACATCTTCCACCATTCTGCATTGATACATGGTGAGCTCCTTGTACAGGTCGCCATGAGGCAGAAGTCCTCTCTTGAAGGCAGAAATTGTGGTTGCAACACTGCAGTTCGGGATGGTAACCTTCTGATTGTTGAAGCGGTGAAGGTAGCTCCTGAGCGGCTCTGCCTTACGCTGCCTAATCTCATAAAGGTCATCAGAGGACTTAGGAGTCACTCTATGCTGGCAAATTGTTCCACAAACAGATCAGTCAGATGAGCAAAGGATCTTATGGTTTCGGTTGGAATTTATATGAACCATTGTAAGGCGTCCCTTGTTAGGCTAGATCCAAACCACTTGCACATGGTGGCTTCCTTGTGCTCCTTTTGTATTCCCACAATAAGCATCTTCTGCTTGTACTGCACAATGTGATTGTCCAGGTCGGAAGTACCGTCGTACGGCCTGACGAATGGGAAAGTAAACTTCTTGGGCATATGGATGAGGGCAATCTCCTTTGAGAAGGGAGTGTCCGCATAGGAGCTCAGGGCACTTTTCCTCAAGGGAGGTAAGAATCCTGGAAGTCGCTCGATCACCGACTGCTTCGCCTCGAATTTACTGGAGAACATCTTCTCCAGTCGTCTAGCTTCATCAGAGAGTGGGGCAGGGCCTGCGGCCTGCGGCTCTTCTGTATCCATTAGGTCTTCTTGCTCTTGAGCAAGGTTTTGGTCATCTTGGGTCCCCGCTGCTGCTGGATTTGTTCCCTCGCCCAGGTTATTGGTACGAGGAGTTTCCAGAGTTGGCATCCAGGGTACCTGGACCCTGAACCTGCGATTTGTGGCTTGATTCGTCGTCAGAGCTGAGTTTGCCTCTCTGAGGGTCTCGTTCTCCAGTTCTAGCTGCTGCAGGCGCTGCGTGTTCTCTTGGAGCAACTTGGCATGAGTCTCCATCTGCTGCCTTAGTGTTTGAAGCTCTGCAGCTGCTGAATCAGCCCAAGTGGGTGTCTGATCTCTTCGAAGCTACTCTATCTCTCCTAGTCTCTTTTGCAAAGTCTCCAGTTGAGATCACATCTCATCGTAGGTGAGCTCTGCTCCTGCTGGTGTGATGTTTGCTGATTCATGATTGTCTCCAACCATCGTCACGTAGTTNGTTTATGAAAGCTCCCCTCCTTCTAGCGCCAACTGTTATGGGTGATTTTGGTAGTTCTTTGTAGCACTACGAAAGCTGGAGGTCAATGAATGTTTTGCAAAGGGTTTTGAGTGTTTGACCTGAGTTTAAGGATCGAGAGATGGCAAAAAGATGGTTGTTGTATTGATTCTTTGCTTAGGGTTTTCGGGCGTGCATGTTTTCCCTTTAAGCTTGGTATTTATACATGAGTTTCATGATTATCACTCCAAGAATTGGATATATCATGATTATTTGTAGAATATATGCATATTTATCTAAAATACATGTCATTATCTACTAGTTGGAATTGCAAAGATAAAAGGAGAGGCGGTGGTCAACTGGTTTCCGGTCTTTCGGCTATGCTTGGTCGTCTGACTTCCGGCTTCTGGCTATAGGACGTCGTCTGGCTTTCTGCTTCTGGGCATTCCCCTGATTTGAGGTCTTACTATTGTACTCCATCTAAGTCTGGGAAATTCCCATGACCTAAATTACTCCCAACAAAAAGCACATTGGAAGAACCTTAAGGAGAACAAAACTCATTCACATTGGTGCATGGTACAAGTCAGTTATGTTTTTGTAAATTCTCTCTCTCGCGGTTTAAGATTCACCGAGACGGTGAAGTTTAAGTCCAGGGGAGGGAGTAGATACTAATGAGCATTTTTATTTGTTTCATTTTGCTTTTTCATCCTTGAGACATGCATTGTGAATATGCATTGTATTTAGCTAAATTTTGTGAAAAAAATTTTCCATTGGTTTAAAAATTCATATAGATGCATTCATGTGAATATGTTAGGTTGTTTGAAGCATTTAAGTTGCATTTTTCATAAAGAACCATGTCTTGTAAGTAGACTTAGTTATGCTTACAATTCAATGCCCTCATTAGTAGTAATATAATGCTTGAACCATCTAGAAATTTGGAAAATCCATGTCTGGAATTGACCTTTTGAAATTCTCTGTGAAAATTGAAGCATATTGGATTTGAAGTCAATCCCATCTAAGTAGAGCCTAATTGAATTTAGTTTTTCTTTCTTATGGTCTTGAAGTTCTCTATTATGGTAAAATACTGGACACTTAAGTTATGTTTTGACCCTATTTTACCTCTCTTCTTAATTCAAGTGGCTAATATCATCTTAGGAGTAGTTATCACACCTTAAAAAACCCAAAACCTTTATCTTTAGACCCTCCTAATAATTTGAATATGAGGCCTTTATTGGAAAATGGACACATGGACAAAAACTCGCGTAAAATGAAGTTGAACGACAAAATCTAGTGCTTCCTTAGAGTTAGCCTCATTTTAAGGTTAACTAGATTTTAGGAAGGGGTCTTTCAATTTATACATGGGTTTGGGATTTATTCTTGGTATATCTAGTGTTAAAGACTTGAGAAGATTGTTCTTGAATGGGAAATTATGCAAGCATGGTTGAGAATATTAAGGAAAAGAATATTGTTCAAAGAAAGGAATGCAAGGGATTCAAAATCTTGTGAGTTATTAGCATTAGTCTCAAAATTTAAAAATAGGAAAGAGAGTCACTAGTGAAATTTCAAAAAGGAAAAAATGAATCAAAGTTGTTGATTTAGTGATAGTGGCTCCAATTTAAAAAGAATATGCAAGAGAGATGCTAGAAGAACAATGGTTTAAGTGAATTGAAGGAATAATCTCTAAGTGTTGTTTAGAGAGTGAAAGAAGGAGCTGTTGATCTCAATAATAAAATCATGTAGATGGTGCTAAGAGAGAGAGCATATGGGGTTAGATCTTTAGATCTTTGCAAAGGGAAACACATCCGTGTAGTGTACGAGATTAATGAGAGTCGAGATTAGTAGCTTAGTGGGGGCAAAATCTTTGTAAACGTAAGTTGTTTGGCTACTACCTTGATTTTTCCATATGTCTTGCATTACTTGTTTTTGAGATAAAACCACCATTAGAAATTGATTGAAACCTCCTCTAAACACTCCTTTGATTGTTCATCCTTTTTATTTCCAAGCCAAATAGATTGAGACTTCTTGCCAGAGGTAAAGACCGCATGTCATGAGCATTAAATGAATGTTAAGGGATTGGTGGATAAGATGATATGTGGATGTCTAACTTAGGTACCTAGAGATGGTCCTTGTGAAGAGCATGACGAAGTAAATTAAGTATTCATGATTTATGCATTATATTACTACTCTTTAGGAAATTGGATTGGAAGTCATTCTAGACATAATTTGGCATGTGTTCTCGTTTTTAAACTTATCTTTCGTGATTGTCCTTGTTTTTTTCTTGAGGACAAGCAAAGGACAAGTCCAGGGGAGTTGATGTGTACATAATTTAACGCATATTTAGCATCATTTAGTATGTGTTTTAGTTTCATTTATGTTGTATATAATGCATTTAAGTGTTAAAATTCATATAGTTTAATAATTCAGTCTAGTTTAGGATTATTCGCATTTTGCATGCATTTCTTTGCATTTTTTAGAGAATTGATCATGACAAGAAAGAGAGGAATTTGGAAGTTGATTCTTGGTGGAAATGAGGCGAACAACAAGCATTAATCAAGAAAAAATAAAGAAGAATCAAAAGAAACGAAAGGGAATGAAGATGAATCGAATGAAGCAAAAGGGAATGAAGAAGGATCAAAATGGAGACAAATATGTGTGTGGAGCCATGAAGCTTGAATGTTGATTCAAATATTTATGAAAAGAAGTAAAGAAGAGAAGAATCATTTGGAACCAACATATGGTAGGCCTTACAAAGAGGAAGTATATGCAATTAATACGCCATTCGGACGGCAATTGAAAATGCAAGAAAATGTTACGGCCAAATGCATGCCACTATCGACCCAGTGGTAGATAGCCACATGCATTAGGTCGATAGTGGCATGCACAAACGTGAAAATTGACTTTTAGGGCACTCTTCTCTTCCCATTTCCCTAAAAATACCATCTCTTAGGCTCCAAGAACACTTAAGCTACCTAAGCAATCATTGTTAGATTTCATTCAAGTTGTTTTGAGATTTTTAAATGATGAGAGATTAATTCTCTATTGAGCTTTAATCCCAATTAAACTCTAAACCTAAAGTATAAGGCTAATAGTTGTAGTCCACAAGGAGCAAACCTTTCACACAGTTTGCTCTAAAGATGAGTTCATAAATCTAAGCCTAGTCTAGATAGTGGTTTGAGCAAACTCAAATAACAAAACAAGAAAAGCTAATTAAAAATGTAAAAGCAAGCAATGAAAACACTAGATGAGATGGGATGAGGAATAGAGAAATGTGGTTCATGGGCAAGGCGAACGATTAGGTAGACTAATTATGATTAAGATGCAAGGGTCAACAATGTAAATGCCATTCAAGGGCAAGGCAAGAGCTCAATTAGCTTACTCCCGTGATCCTAATCCATTTGACAAACTTTAAATCAATTCAATCTCCCGATAGTGATCTATAGTCTATCAATCGTTAAAAACAAGCCAAAACACCCACTAAACACCTTGATCATCAATTCCCATAGGCCAAGTATGTTTAGCAATCCTAAGGTTCTCTTAGGCATTTCATCAAACACCTTCCGGGTGTGAAAGCCTTAAGTTCTAGAAATTGAATGATCAAATCAAATCTAGCATTAAGTACTCCTTAATCATGTGAATCTAATAAGATCTAACTCTTTGAAATCTAAATCAATTCTAAGATCTACTCTAATCCACCTAAACAATAAAACACTAATGAATCTACTCACTAATCATAACTCTAAAACATGTATAAACATGATCTAAAGCCATAATCATGATGAGAAAGAGAGATGAGATAGAAAAGATAAAGACTTTTAAATTAAAATCAAAGGTTCTACAAAGATCAAAGTTTTGATCTATATCTCAAGAGAAAAAGAAAGCTTAGGGTTCTGCAAGTAGCAAAAAGTAGTATTTATACTAAAGAGAAAGCGGTTCGGGTCAACCCGGGACAAACCGGGTCAAAACATGGGTTCTTCTTTAATCGCAGGTGCGACTGGCGGTCTGGCAGGCTATTGCTGACCGCCAACCATAGCTTGATAAACCGCAAGACATGACTTGGAGGGGGCTGGTGGTTTGGCTGTGCATTGCAGACCGCCAGCCAGAGCTTGATGAACCGCCAGGGTTGGTAGGAGAGGAGGTTGGCGGTCTGAATGGCTGTTGTGGACCGCCAGCCAAACTGGCCTAGCCCTCCAGCTCTTTTGGTTGGTGCTCAATCACTTCTGTTTGTGCTTCCGAGTCCCCAGATTCATCCGTTAATGCTAAGGTAATCTGAAATGGGGTAGAAAAGAAGAGAAGAATGCACAAATTCAACTCCTAAGACTTCTACATGATACCTCCTAATTAAGACTTGAAAAACTATTAAAAGAATCTAAAAAGTCTAAAATTTAAGGAAAACTCTACTAAATCCTAGGTTATAATATGAAAAATACGGTAACATCAACTCCGCCGGACTAGAAGCTTGCTTGTCCTCAAGCAATGAGCAGGAATCTAAGCCCAAGAAAGAGGTTTGAAAGCGAGGAACTCATAGCCTAAGGGTTATACGAAGGATTTCCAAACAATATCCTTAGAAAGATGTAGCATATAGCAAAAGTCGAGTCTAGTCTTTCGTACTTCGCCATAACCTTTCCAAGCCCCAATTTACTGTAAATCCCGAGACTAAGGCAAACTCATACTATCAACTCATTCAACTCGTTAACATTCATTCATATTCAATTAAATGCGGTCTCACTATGGAAAATGAATCAAAACCATTTGGCTTGGTGGGCTTGGTGAGAAAAGGTGAAAGAAGTGATGATCAAGAAGGTTACTCAAATTCAAAACTTTAGTGGTTCACTCATAAGATGACTAGTGTGAGACATTGTGTAAAAGCAAGGAAAAGTCAGACAATTAACTCATACAAAGAATTGGCTTCCACTAGAGTTCCCAACCCCTTTGTACATCCTTACTCTACCCAAAAGCTAAACATCTCTTACTCCCAACCACAATCAAGATTTTTCTTTCTTTTCATGTCTCTTCTTTAAAATTCAAACTCCGATTCTTTATTTTTTCACAAAACACTCTAAGGATTCCTTTACTTCTAGATCTTCTATTTCTTTAGAAATGCAATCCACAAACATCTTTTCTCTATTCTTTATTTCTTTTCTTTTTCATTTTCTTGTGGACTTTTAACCTTCTTTAAATCTTCTGAGAGCTAGACTTATTCTTCTTTCTTTCCAACTTATAGTGCTCTTTCCTTTACTTCTTCTTTTTTCGATTTCTTTTCTCATAATCACCATCCCAAACCACTTAACTCATCTTTGAAAATCTACTTTCCCCTCCTTATCTACACTAGTCTTAAATTGAGACTAGTCCTATGGAAGCATTTTCCTTGTCGTCCTTCTACTTACAAGCATTTCCACATGTGCACACTTTCAAGAAAAGACCTCACTCAAATGAAATNAAGGTTCATGGGAAGGGTACCATCTCAATAATGAAGATGGCCATTTGGATCATCAAAAAGGATGGTAAAAATGTGGTTCTTGATTCAAATGTTTATGATTACCACAGTTAAGCATTCAAAGCCCATAGCGAGAAAAACAATGTCAAATTTTAAGTTCAAGTTTTCTAGAGTAAAATGAGTTTTCAAGTCGGTTTTACTGAGAGAAACTTTCAAAAGAGGGAGTTCTAGCTATGGATTTTCCATGTTTTTGCTTCGGTTCAAGCTACATGATACAACTAACAAGGGTTTTGGTTAGTTCTCAAAGCATTAGCCGCTTAAAAGGCAATCTAATCATCGTTCCCCTATGCAAATGCATCCTATATGCTTTCAGACTCTATCTTAATGAATATGCGAAATGCAACTATATGTTTCTTTTTTCCAATTTTTCAAATTTTTTGATATTTTTTGTTTTTCTATGCCTTAACTATTAACAATGCAATCGTACACTATATGTGACTCAAAGAAATGAAAACAAGAAAAAACAACTAAAATGCATATTAGTGAGCCTTCTCCTGCCCTAGACTTACTCATCACCATCCCGGTGGTGAATAAAATCCAACGAAGGAGACAAATAATCCCAAGTGCAAGAAATGAAAAACATAATGGTATGTACAATGGAGAAAGTGTGGTTACCTTGTTACAAAAGGTCGAGGAACCCGCGGATTCCTCCGTATCAATTGAGTAGGAGTCGTTGCTTGTGGTTGGTGATGGTGATCTTCCTCTTCTTCGTTCCCTCTGCGACTCATATGATGAGTATCTTGATGGTTCAAAAACCACCAATGTGTTTGGAGTTCCACCAAATGAATGTCTTCCGCCTTCATGTATATCGACTCCTTCCTCACGGTTTTCTTCTTGGGCTCTTGAGGATTCTTTGCCCGCAAGCTTGTTTGTAAGCAACTTGACTTGCTTCTTTAGTGATTTCACTTGGCCCTTCAAACTCTTGGCTACCTTGAAAATTTTGTGGCTTGTCCTATCTTGCCACTTGTTCCACTTTTGCATGAACTTGGGCTTGTCATGAGCATACATCATTTCTTTTGAGGACAATGCTCCATTGTAAGGGTCAAAGTTGTATCGATGATAGCCATATACTTCTTCATCATCACTCGATTCTTCTTCTTCTTCATTACCCGAGTTCTCCATTTGTGGAGCCTTATCCTTAGTCTTGGAAGTCCATAGGCAAGATTGCTCCTCATAGAAACCATCTTGTGGATTTAAAGTGATGTTCTCGCGATTGTGAAGGTTTGTCGCCTCACGGTTGGGTAGGAGGAACTTGCGGTTTTCATGCATTATTTAGTAGTATTTAGATCCCACCTTGCCTCCTAAGAACCGTGAGGTAGTATTTAGATCCCACCTTGCCTCCCCGCTTCCCTTTTGCGAAGAATGTATTAGCAAGGCATTTATGGACATACCGAAGTGTCGGGTGGCGTATTTTTGATGCTTTGATTCCCGATTTGTACGCACTGAACCCGATGTTCTTCCACATGCTTCTATCAACCTCTTCAATCTTGGGTATGATCAGGTTCTTTCCCTTCTCAAAGTTGAACAATGAGCTTAACCCATTTGTGTTCCATGTGAGTGTCTCATTTCCAATCTCAAACTGAAATACCCCACTCTTGATGTCATACTCCAAAGTAAAGAGAAACTCACAAGTGAGTGACTTGTGTCCCGATCCTTCGCAGAAGAAGAAGTTTCCAACCCCCATGTGGCGGCATATATATTGACATTGTTAAAAATGCCAAGATTTATCACGGTTTGAGTACTTGCCCACCATGTTGTAACCCATTTTTTCTTCATCAAAGCGTTGAAATATTGTTTTGCGGATGGTCCGTTTGATTTCCAAGGTCTTTCCTCTTCATTAGATTTGTGCCTTGTCGCGGGTTCCTTGTTGGCTTTTCTCCTCCTTTCCAAGGGAGGTAGATCCTCACTCACTTCTTCGTCATTCTCGATCTCGGGTTGTTGTGCTACTTCCTTCCCCTTGGTTCTCTTTGGCCCAGCACTCAAACATGATGCTTCTATTGTTTTCCCCGGTTTCGATGCTCCTCTTGGTTTGTTTGATCTTGTGTTTGTCATTATTCCTAAAAGATTAGAAATTGCCTAAGTGAGTTCTCTAATGAAAGGTTAAAGCATTGTGAAAACCAATGAGAACTTTCATAGAACCTAAAAACTTATCGAAAACTTAGTAACTTCTACTTCATTCGACATCTTTCACAAGTACAAGGAACAACTCAACCAAGTTTAACGAAGAAGGACACTTATGATCGAGCTCAAAATCAATTCAAAAACATCATAGCAATGAGAATTCACTCAATGATAATCATACAAAAAGACTTACGCATTTTTCAAGATTCTACTCTCTTGAAATTTCTAACACATGATCTAATGCCTAAATCTTTGAGTAGTCTTTTGCAAAAATGATTCTCATAACTTCATAAAATTAATGAAGTGAAAATCCCCAATTTTCTCTAACTTTCAAATTTCTCCGAATTTCTCAAGAACCTTAAACTTTTGATTTCTTAAATCAAGCAATTCAAACCATAATGGAGGTTGTTCTAGCAATAAAAATGCTAACCCAATCCTAGCTAAGCATTATCTATCGCTAAAAACCACCACATCATCCTAAAATTGAAATCCAAATTTTTGTTCAAAGAGAGAGATGAGAGTGATTACCTTGGTTTGGAGTTTGTAGAGCTAGAGAATGATGCAAAAGAGTAGAGATTATGTTATATGATCCAAAGATGAGATGATTCGAAAAAGATTTTGAAAAGATCGATGAAGATTAGAGTTTTGAGTTTGAAAATTTTTTTAGAAAAGGGAGGAAGAAGAACGATGAAGATGAATGAGAGAGAGTGTGTTTTATATTTGTGGGGTTGTTTTTAGAAATATGGTATGTTAGAAAACTTTGGAAAATTGCAAATCAACCCCACAAAAATCAAAAATTACACGAAACCACGCTTACCATCACGGCTTGCGGTTTGGATGGTTGTTGCAGATCGCCAGCATGACCATGCTTGACCGCCAAGCACGAGCTGGAGAGGGCTGGCAGTCTAGATTGCCCGTTTCAGACTGCCAGCCAGACTGGCTATGCCCGCCAGCTTCTCCAAATTTCGTCTTTCGGCTTTTCGTTCACCTAATTGCAAGAACAGATCAAAGAGCAACCCAAAATCATTATTTTAAGGTAATAACAAGACTAATATGTACAAGGATACCATGGGATTGTCTCCCAAGAGCGCTTGTTTAACATCAGTGAGCTTGACGGTGCTAAGGCATAGGCATCCTCGAGGTCTGAAAGGGGAACCGTGTTGTCTTCCTCTCTCGGTACACCTTTGGGCTTTAACTGTGAAATCCCCACCATCTTTGTTCCAAAGAACGATGGCACCATATGGCCTTACTTCTTTGATCTTGAAGGGAACGGACCATCTTGACTTGAGTTTCCCGGGAAATAGCTTCAAACGGGAATTGAATAGCAAAACTTGGTTTCCTTCTTTGAAGTCTCTCTTCATGGGTTTCTTTTCATGAAAAGCCTTAGTCCATTCTTTGTAAATTCGTGAACTCTCATACACGTCCAATCTTAACTCATCAAGCTCTTCTAGCTGGACCATACGTTTTTCCGAAGTCGTCTTGATATCAAAATTAAGCATCTTAGTAGCCCATAACGCCTTGTACTCAAACTCAACCGGGAGATGGCAAGTCTTACCATAGAGAAGGTTGAAAGGAATAGTATTGATTGGTGTCTTGAATGCGGTTCGGTAAGCCCATAAAGCATCATCTAGTTTTGTTGACCAATCCTTTCTTGATTTCCCAACCATTTTCTTCAATATAGCCTTGATTTGACGGTTTGAAACTTCCACTTGGCCCAAAGTTTGTGGATGGTGTTACGTGTGATTTTGGTCGTTCTTTGTAAGCACTACGGAAGCTGGAGATCAATGAATGTTATGTATATCTGTATGGATAGAAGAAGATCTTCTAAGCCTTTTAGATCAATAATAGTGAAAATAGGTATTTGTATTGATCTCTTTAGCCTAACGTTTTTGTGTCCCCACTCTTAACCCCTAAGCTTTATATTTATACAAGGAGTTCATGATTATCCCTCCAAGAATTGGATAGATAATGATTATCTACATACTATCTATCATTAGCTATAGAATATACATCATTCTCTACTAAGTTAAATAACAAAATAAATACAAGGTGGTGGTTGATAGTTCAGGTTTTCACCCGAGATAACACTGCAATAGTATAGATGTACGTTGTAGTAGTTCGGAATCGAATCCACTGAGACCAAAGAGTAGCATGAAGAATCAAAATCAAACAATAGGCTAAGGCTAAAAAGATGTCTTTTGAGAGATGCAAATGTCGAAATTAAAGAGAGCAAATAAAACGCAGCAAGCAACGAGGTTGTAAACAATTCAGAAAAGTGTTGGGCATCAGGTATTCTCAGGGAAACATTTCATTGTTGACTTAAACTACAGATTAGGGAAGAGGTTAAGAATCGTCTTGAACTCAAATTCTAATCTAGAACTAATCTACTTCTGTAGCATCAGCGCCCTATGCACTAGAAACCTCAAGACCAACTTCCGTTGAGCCTCGATTTCTAGTCATGCATTACTAACATATTTGATAGGTTCACAATTTACTTAAAAATCAACTTCCGTTGGCTTAAGAAGATTTGGTCATCTATAATTCTTTCAGGCATTTAAACATTCACCATCCAGTAGTTAAACAACCTAAGATCAGAAACTAAGTGATCAATTCAGTTTCATGCATTACGATTAATCATAGATGAAGATCCACTAGATAATATCCCTAAACATGCAATTCTATATCAACAAATCATGAATCCCCTCTGTGAGAACCCTAAACCCAACGATTAAACTTCTCACTCATGTTCAGAGAATCACCACAAACCAAATCAGAGAGAGACATTATTGTATTAATCAAAAACAAGAGTAAAGATAGGGTTCTGAAGACTTCTCCATCTAATAATAAAGATATTCTTTTCCCTAGGTTACAAACTCTCTCCAAGCTCTCTAAAAGTCAGAAAAATTGCATGATGAAAAGAGAAACTCGAGTCTAGGTCATTTAGGTGAAATCCGGTCTGAAATAAGTTCGGTCTGGTTCTTTGTAAAATCGGTCCGCAATTCAGGACAGGGATCAATCTATCCATGTCCTTGGATCAGTCGATCTGTGTCCAAAAATCTAGGTATTTTCTAGCTTTGCACGAACACTTCCTTCGAGGCTTGAAATCCATCCAAAATGCTTCCTTTTCGCACATTCAAGCTCGAATCCTGTAAAAACAACAAAGAACACAAAACCGCGCCAACACAATTCGAATACATACTAAAACCAATAGATCTCGAATGAAAACCGTACTAAAATACTAACACATCAAATCCCTCATACTTGAATCTTTGCTTGCCCTCAAGTAAAGGAAACAAAGACTAAGCTTGCGGGAAAAGAAACTCAAAAACCGAATGGACTGCATGCTTTCAGAAAACCTTACTCAGCGGTACTTTCGCAAACCATAACGACTCAAAACTGTTAGAACATTCTCCCCAAGAATCGCTGCATAACCTCCCAAGCCCATCCATACTCTAAAATCTGAACCTGCAAACTCACCTTTCGAGTTAATAACTCTCTACATTCAATTAAACATGACGTAAAACTTTTCACCAAAGACAACTTTTTAGTGGTGAGGCTTAGAGTGTTTAGGGTATCAAAACTGCGTCAGAAATGCAAGACAATATGCAAAATCGCAGGAGAGGAAGAGTATATTGATATTCATGTCCCCTAACTACCCAAGTAAAAAAAACCAATCAGAAAATAAACAAGATATGTGCATTCTTCAGGGTGAAAATAATCAACATAACAATATGCTAATGCTAATTTCTGAATCAGATTTTCAAAACTTAAATTAATTTTTGTTTTTTTTTTCAGAGAACGAAAATCTGGTTCGAATTAGCATACTAATGACTTTTTAAACTCTAAAATACCCATATAGCACGAAGAAATTCATCATATCAATCTAAACAACCTAAGCACCCAACACCAAGAAATCAGACACTCAGGACCGTGTCTAAACCACCTAAAATGTTCAATCCTACCTAAGCAATTAGAAGGATCATGTCTATCATATTCTCTACATTGTTTTTACACATGTGTGCATATAAGATGAAAAAGAAATGCAAAGAGAATCAAGGAGATAAGGTAAGGGTGGGGGTGCCAGACTAAAGATGAGTCTAGTCACTCAGGATTACCGAAAAGGATGGGAGAAAAATGGGGATGTAATCTTGAATGATGGGGTTTGATTCCT
>OVAN01004202.1:0-26531 GCA_900406275.1 Anastatica hierochuntica
GCCCAATGGGCTATTGGTTATGGCAGCCACTAAATGGTTCATAACAATTTCATCTTTGTTGTCTTATTTAAACTTTTTTTTTCATATTTTAACATTTTTTATGGTTGGTCTAACTTCATAGATTAATTTATGTGTTTTAATTTATGTTTAATTTCAGTTTCCTTCTGGTATCAGTGTGCAAGGTCTAAGTGTATTACGGTTAAGTTATCTTAATCTTTTGAGTTCATTTTATGTGTCTAGGGTTAAGATTTTGAGTCTTCCTGAATGTTTTTGCTTGTCTAAACTAGGTCGTAAGTTCGTAGAGGTTGGACTATTAAACCTATAGTGAGATAGGATTGTAAAGAGTTCGCGTCTTTCCCCCTAATATCCATAAACATGAGTTCAAA
The DNA here is from genome assembly GCA_900406275.1 of Anastatica hierochuntica. NCBI lineage: Eukaryota > Viridiplantae > Streptophyta > Magnoliopsida > Brassicales > Brassicaceae > Anastatica > Anastatica hierochuntica. The sequence goes on from OVAN01004202.1 coordinate 387, forward strand.
TTAAATTTTAGATTAACACAACTAAAGCTGATTATGCGTCTAGTTCATCTAAGTCTGACAAGAAATCTAGTAAAAACTCAAAAGGTGTTATCACTAGTCAAGAAACGACAATTGAGAATTTCCAGGGAACAATTAATAACTGGGAAATTTCCAAGGTCAATAAATATCAAATTTATCAAATATCGAAAATGAATTTTCTTAATAACAGATTTTTCAATCAAAATCGAAGAAAGAGATATCTAACTTAAAAAATCATTTGAACTGATTCCCCTATTTCCAATTTTGCCCTAAAAGCTTTACAAAAACATAGAGAAAAAAGAGTTTCAAATATATACACATAGGTTTAATCCAAATAAGAATAAAACATCTTTCAAAGAAGGCTTAAATAACTCCATTTTTTCTATTTAAAGAAATGTACTATTTAAAATTTTTGAAGACTCTTTACTAAGTTATATCGAATCGAGTTTATGTAATGGACTAATATCTTTTGATTTCTATCCAAACTTCACAGTTTCTTTAATGGCAAAAATATCTTACAATATATGGTATTACAAGTTTAAACTCATAACTATGAAATGATAGAGGGATCGATCCCAATAGCTTTGATATTTCGACTTCATTATAAAGTTATGATAAATGCTTTATCTTCAAAAGTAAAAATTTCAAACAAAAAAGGTGAAACACTTCTTGTCCAAACATATCTTTATAATTCTAATTATATTATTGCAATTATACTAATTAAAAGGAGAAAAATCTGGAATGCTAAGTTGCCCACATTAGGGAAAATCCCCCCCCCCCCCTTGCCATGTAAATTTGGTGGGATTTGCCACACATTTATTCACTTGTTGAGCCAAAACGCAAGGCACCACCTTTTTTGCAATAGAGCCTCTTGCGAAATAAGCCCCCCTCCCCCNCCCCCCCCCCCCCCCCCCCCCCCCAAAGCTTTTTGGAGCTCATTAGAATCATTTCCTCTTCAAAAGAACGTCTTCATCGTCAAACCCTAACACCCGTTATGACCTCGACACTTGACCCTCTCCCAACCTTTCTTCGCCTCCCATATGTCGTTTCCCTTCGTCCATTCCTAACCTCTTATACTTCTTTTCGTTTCAGTTATTAACTCCAGATGAAATGGCTCATTCATGACATTGCCTCTCCACTTTCTCCTCGCTTATAGCCAAATCGTACACCATAAAAGGATCTACACACCCAAACATTCCAATTAGAGAACTCGCACCTTAATTGCAAATTACACAGAGGTGAGCTGTCAAATCATATGGCGCAACGGAAAACGCAGCCGCCTCCAGAACCTTTGACGTCATTGAAAAAATGCAGCCTCAATGATTTTACTCTTCTCCAGTGATATGTATGTTGCAGGAAACATCACCGGCTCAGTACATTCTGCAACAATACATGATGGCTTGTGGTATGTATACGCGTTGTCTACCCAAACTCCATATGTGTTAGCCAACCTCAGGATTCGATTATGGGCTCTTCTTTGTTTGGTTGAGGCGTGGAAAAAACTTGTATTCTTATCTCCTTCTCTTAGCCAGTTGACTCTACTTTTTTGTTTCAAGAAAGCTTCCTCCTCCAGAAATGCCTTGCAAAGGCTAGACTTCAAATTCTTCACTTCCTCATACGATGTATTCTTATAAGGCTGACCTTGATCAATTTGATCTTTAAGTTCCTCTAAGATCTTCTCAGAATTGGTTTTGGCATGTCTTTTCCAAGTAGATATTATCTTCTGACACGATTGTATTCGTTGTGGGAGGGATTTCAAGTTATCGACCGGATTTCTACCCCATCCTTCTAAGATGACCACCTTTAGACCCAGTTTCCCAATCCAACATTTGTCGAAGATAAAGGATCTCCGAAATTTTTGGGGAAACTTTTGAACTCGTGCAACTAGGGGTATTTGGTCTGATCCTCACATTTTCAAATAATCCACATTAGAGTGTGGGTATAGATTATGCCAATATTCATTCCCCATTGCTCTGTCAAGTCTACACTTTATCATCCCATTCTGACGTCTACGCGCCCACGACATGTGGTTACCCTTATCGATAAATTCAATGAAGCCACAACAGTGAATCATGTTTTTAAAAGGAAAGAAGGATGCCTCTGATCTTTTTCTCCCACCCCGTTTTTCATGATTGCCCATTATTTCATTGAAGTCTCCAATAGTTAACTAGTCCCTGAACCGGGTAGTAGCAATACGGGTTAATTTTTTCCAAACATATTCTCGGTATTCAATCACCGGATAACCATACACAAAGGTTAAAAAAACAAGTTTACCATCAATAATCATTTCAATATCAATCAAACGATCCGACATACATAATATAGTAATCGGGAAATCCCTATAATAAAATAAAACAAGACATCCACTCATACCAATCGGATCCACAGTACACAGACTATCGAATCTTAGAAAAACTTGGAGGTTTTTCAAAAAAGGCTGACAATTCTTAGTTCCCAAAAGAAAAAGAAAACATGGAGAGTAACTCCGACACAACTCTTTCAGTCAACTAGTAGTAGCTTTAGCACCGGCCCCTTGATAATTCCACGCGATGATCTTCATTTTGGAGGGTTAGATGGATTCTGTAACCCCATCGAACCTTCCTCGGGAATAACCACTTTGCTTTTGACGGTAGGGAACACCTCAACATGAGGGATAGGTTGACGACTCTTCACTATTTTTCTGAAGACGCTCTTGGTATCACTTTCTTTAGGGGAATTGGAGATAACCTTCCACGAAAAGGGCCAAGTTTCTTAGAGGCCAAGCCTTTCGTTGGAAGTGGGCTTTTAAAGGATTTTGCATATGGGCCTAACTTGGAAAGTTTTCCCCTTTCAGATCCATTAACCTTCTTCATGCTTTTTTGACCGACAATTCCAGGCCATCCGATTTCTGAAGATTTTTATCTTGCGGCTTGTTGGAGAAGACGATTCTGATGGAGACTTGCAAAGAAGGTCATGCCGGTGGATTAGCTGGACAACATCAGACATAGTTCTCTCTTTGCTCACCGGTAATTGTCCCTTGCTTCCATCGATGGATTCCAAATCCTCTCCCAAGAGATCATCTTTGTCTGCATCAAAGACATCCAACCCCAAAGCTTTATCAAACTCCTCCACCAATTTTCCTGCAAATTCAGGGTCATTTTCTGGATTGTCAAGTTCCATTTTGTCAAAGAGAGATTCCAAATTGTCGAGTGTAGGTCCTCGCAGCAAAGCGCCGCCTCTCAGTTGAGATTACAGAGCTTTTCTCACAACAGTAGCCTTTGGCGGCATAGACATCAGTTGAGGATCAACCCTGAACTCAGTTGGGAAAGAAATTTCTTTTTCGTTTTCACAAGGGGCTTCTTCGAGGGGACATGCTGTGATGATGGCCAAAGGATAAGCAGAGATGATGGGCTCATCTACATCCTACCTCTGCTCAATCAAGTTCTGATTGATGTTCTCACCAATTGGTGGAAGGACCTCAGATAAAAGCCTGATTTTCTCGCCAATCGACGGAAGAATCGCTGGTCGGGACCCAGCTCGAGACTGGATCAAAGGAGCCAATCACTTCTACTCTAGACTCTTCTGCGATCGCCTTGCCTTTTTCCTTAGCCAAGAAATGAGAATTATGGTTAGTCTCCTTAATAGTAGGAAGAGCATTGAGTCTAGTTTGGCAAAGGTTATTCATCCTTAGGGAAGAGCTTTAACGTCGACTTTGAATAGGACCAGACCTATAATTGTCGGTTGAGGGGAATCTCCGAGAACTTTCTTGATCATGTCTCGGTCGCCACTCTCTAGCAGAATGGAAGTTTCCTTGGCTTCTCTGATGGGACGCAACAGAAGAATGCGTCGATGTCTCCCGGGTACGCTTAGCAGGTACTGTCGATTTACTCCTTCAAATTTGTCATTATTATTAGACAGTTCATATAATCTCTTCCCAAGTATAGATTGCATCTCACCAGACGTCTAGAGGAGCCAAGTGATCCATTGTTAGTGGTCGTATTCGCCGTATTCTCAGTCTTCATACGGTGGCACTTGTGGTCTATTTGGGAGTTATGCTGCCTAACCTATAGTCTACGACCCACTTCCTCATGAGGGGCTTTCGCCAATCTCGCAGCTTTATTAAGTTGTCTTTGCTCCTCAGTGAGTTGAGGGCATTTACTCTCATCATAAGAAATCAAATGACAGGTAAGACAATACTGGTACAGCTTCTCGTACTTTAGAGTTACCGGATAATTTGCAAATGAGAACTGAGCTTTTTTATGGAATTTCAGGGGCTTGGTAACGTCTATCTTCACTAACATTCTTGCCTGAACCGCATCAACTCTTTCCACATGTCCCAAAGCTCCTCCAAGTTTGAAGAAAACTGGATCCTTCCGCATATGTGTAGGAATGAGATGGTCTTTGGGAAGCCTTCATGAACAATTGGCTCCCATCTTTCCAAGGCAAAAATCCATTCGTTAAAATGGTAGGGTCTCTTACGTAGAACCTTTTGCAAGGCCTCTTCAGAATCGAAATCTAGTTGGAATCTGTCGTTGCCTAGGTTAATACCTTGGACATGAACTTCAACATCCCATAAGTTGGCTCTAGGCATGTAAGTGAGAAGAGCTGAGACCCATCTTCCCTCATGAAAAATTCTTCCCACTAGGGAGAGTTTAAATTTCTCAACGAGATCTGAGAAGTCAAAGTCTGGTATGATTATAAGAGCATCTTCGTCTTCTGCTTGCTTGTGAGAAATATTCGGTCTCCACCAGCTAGGAGTGTGTTTGTTGCGGGAGCTTGACGCCATAACTAACCTTTGCAATCAAGAGACTTTGAGCAAGAATATAGAGCACGAAGCAGAACTAGAAGGGCCAAGACTCGACATAATAGAGAGCAGGTGGTGAGAATGGTGGAGAGGGGATGGTTTTAAAGAAGCTTTGAGGGAAGAAATAGTTGTTTAGGAGGTTTATATACTTATGTGAGACTCACATTTGAGGGAAATGGGACCAAAGAAAGGCATGGAAGGTTTAGGAGTGATTTGGGAAGAAGGGGAAGGAGGGCCATATCAAGAAGAGGTTTTGCTCCAGTGGACAGTCGGAAAAACTAACCGAAGGACCAGAGGGCAAATACAGGGAAATAAAGTTTGGTGGGAGCTGGTCAAAGGAAAAGGACAAGCAAGAATATTTGAAAAAGAAGCATGGTTTAGGAAAGGTTCTAATGGGTAAAGACCACTTTAGATACTAGTGCCTAAGAGTATTAAGAAAGCCATCTTGATAGAATCTTATGTAATTGAAAGGTTAAACTTTCTTTTACTTGGAGTAGTAATCAAAATCACATTACCGATTGTTCTTGTAAATCTTCCTCTCTTCCTGAGACAATAGACTTCAGAAGAGTTTCTCAAATTGCTCAGGAGTCCCCAAATTGGGAAATCTCAAATATCTATATGAGTTTCAAGTTTATAATTCACATGCTTGTAATAACACTCCAAAAATACGAGAATCCAAGCAAATAAATAGAATATGAGCAATTACACCCAAGAAAAATACCTACTCAATGTCACATCCCCCATGATGTGAACCCTTATGGAAATATCAAATACCCATATGAGTTTCAATTTTATGGTTCACATGCTTGCAATAACACTCCAAAAATACGAGAATATACGAAAATACGTTGAATATGAGCAATTACACCCAAGTGAAATACCTACCCAGTGTCATATATCCCTTATTCAATTAATAACAACAGAACCCTTCTGGAAAGACTCCCAAACATCTGATACATATAATATACTTAATGAACTAAATGTTTTGAAAAAAGAATTTCATATTGATAAAAAGCTTTTAGAGATGATTTCTACGAAAAAACTTATGCTAAAAAACTTTGATTTTTCAAAAAAGTTTCTGAAAGTAGAAAATTAATACAATAAGAATTTTATAAATATCTTCAAGGGAATCAAGTTCAAGTCTTGTTTTCACTTAATTCGAAGATTATGCGTCCGAAAATAATATATATTTTCCCTACTATAAAACTGCAAATTCTATCACCAACCAAAATAACTCCTGAGTGGGAAAGTTTTGCAAGTGGAAAATTTTTCCGTTCCAACCACCCCCTCTTTAAAAAATAAAGTTTGTATCGCTAGAAACACCAATTGAAGCTATTAGTTTTAAACTTTCAAAAGATGATGACAAAATAAACATTAAAAATATCATTGTACAAAATAACTTTTCGACCACAAACATGGAACAATAAGCAAACAACTAGACAAAATTGAGAAGTCAATTCATAGTCAAAATGTTATTCTTCAAACACCTCATGCAAAAAATAAAATTAAAAAAAAAACCCAAGTTCAAACCTTTTGAAATCTTAAATTTCAGTATTAAAATGTATCAATATTCAAATATCGAATTTATTCACGCACTTTAGAGCCAATTAAATAAAACTGAAGTGGACATAATAGCATTCATCAACTTTCGGTCATTCTAGACACCCTAACCTCCAAAATACAAATTATAATCTTATATAGCACAAAAAAGCAAAATGGAATGTAATTATCATACGTTTAGTGAGTAAACTCATGGTAGAGATCAAGTAGCAAATCAGCTTAGAGGTAATTCAACTCATTAGATCAGCAAAGATTCATTTCATGGACCATTCTAAAATGGGCCTCAGTTTCCACTATACTACTTTTTTTACCACATTAATCCATAGGAACGAAGTCTAAGACAACATATATATAGCGAGGTCGTGCATGTAATTTTTAAATGATGAAAATGCATGTACATTTTTTTTTCTTCGATGCATGTACTTTTTTCTTAAAACAAAACAAAATAATTTTAAATTCATGAATAGTGGAAAAGAGAAAGAAAAAAAAGAAGAAAATAGCTGAAAATATTGCACGCGGGAATCAAAATAAAAGAAGAAAGAAGAGATTGGGGAAAGAGAGGGAGAAGCTCGAGAAGAGTGTGGGAAAAGGCAAACACTGACTAGACATAGACCGTTGGGCCCGACTCTTCATGCATTCACTTTTCTGACAATTTTTTTTTTCAATTTTATCTAAAATAATGTTAATTTTATATTTAAATTTTCTTTGATCTACATAAGTCATAAACAAATGATAACGTTCACTTTGAAAATGTTGTTGTTATTAGAATGCAAATTTAAAGCTCCGATATTCAATGAGAAGAGTGGGTGAGGTCGCTGTTACTTTTTAGGTGTCAGTTTCACTCACTCACTCAACATCATTTCAGATTTCAGAGCAAAAAGTCTCTCTCTAAAACTGAGCTTCTTCTTCTTCTTCTTCTTCTTCTTCTTCTTCTGCTTTAAAATCATAAACCCTTCTCTCTCTAGAAGTAGAACACTTGGCTCTCATTGTTCTTCTTCTTTTTAAGCTATGGCTAAAGATGAAGACTTTAAGCTCTTAAAGATCCAGGTACCCTTTTAATCAACACTTTTTTATTATCTTTCTTTTTTGTACGTTGATGATGGTTTTGCTTATCCGAGACACGCAGACATATTCCCTTAGAGTCAACATCCATTGCGAAGGTTGTAACAAAAAAGTCAAGAAACTTCTTCAGAGAATCGAAGGTTTCTTCTTCTCCTCTGTTTCTGACACATGCAAACAGTTTCTACTTAGGTTTTGATTCTTGATGACTTACATTGTGTGGTTTAGGAGTTTACCACGTGAAGATTGAAGCTGAGCATCAGAAGGTAACAGTGTCAGGGTCAGTTGATTCAGCCACACTCATCAACAAGCTCACTAAAGTCGGTAAACACGCCGAGCTTTGGTCTCCAAACACAAACCGTAACCCTAACCCTAACCCTAACCAGCCTCAGAAGCCCAAGTCTAATGAAGTCATCAAGAACAATCAAAAGAGTCAGAAGCAAGGCATAGCTAAAAGTGGTATTGATGCCTTCAAACCCAAGGAAAACCCTAAAGCTGCGGAAGAAGATGAAGACGGCGGCGAGGAAGAAGACGGGGAGATTCAGTTTCTTAAACCGGCGAGTCAACAGCAGCAAACCACCGCCAACTCCAAGAAAAACGGTGGAGGAGGAGAGACAATGAACAAGGGAGTCAACGCGTCTAAGAAAGTCAACAAAAAACAGAGCAGCCAAAACCAGAACAACGCCGCGAAAACGAGCACAGGTGTTGAAAACAATAGCAACGAAATTGGAGCTCTCATGGGTCTAGCTGGATTTAACGGCGCAACAAACACCGTTAATCCCTCAAACGTGGTTCAACATCTTCAACCTCCACTGTTAAACAACATTAACGGCGTCGCTAATCACAGCTTAAACAATAGTAACGTAGCTGGAGGAGGCATGATGATGAATGGATACAACAATCATCATCTAATGAACATGCAAAATAGACAAATGATGCTTCACCATCATAATCATCATCATCAGCCTCAACAAATGATGTATCAAAGATCAGGTTTTGTTCCAGCACCAAGCAATGGGTATTATTACAATTATAGTCCTAATCCCTACAGTTATTATCCATATTACCCTTGCTCAACTTCCACTATTGAGCAAAGTAGTCATCCATCTACAGCAAACATGTCAAGTGATGAAGACACTAGCAATAACACTAGCTGCAGCATCATGTAAGTGTTGTTGCTTGCCAAGCAAGGTATCTTTTTATCTAAAAGTTCTTGATGTATTTCTTTTTTGGTTTGTTGACTGTGTAATGACCTTCAAGAAAATGTGGTTAGTGCGTTTGGTACCGTTTTGTAAAGAAACGTTTAGAGCGGTTTGATGTTTTTTTGAGTGTTTGTCATAATGTGGTTTGTGTGTATATCTACGGAAAGATATTCTCTTTCTCTCTCTCTCTATCTACTCAAAAAGTTATTCCACCTGCTGCTTCTGCTTCTCGGTAGGTGTCTCATTATACGGGTCACCTGTTTTATTTAATGCGACATGATTCCATTTTTAAAATTGTAACTATTCAGGCATCAATCATTTCCTTCTGTTTCAAATTTGATATTTTTTAAAGTAAAGTTGAGGAAATTTGGTCTAAAAATTAAATTGTTTAGATGACCGAAAATCGGATATAGTTTGAAAATCTTGTAACCAAAATTTTTTCACCAGCATCATTAACAAAGAAATACTAAGTTTCTTAACAATTTTTTAATATTATTTTTATGCTAAGAAACTTAGTTAAGAGACCCATTAAATTTTGTGCTACAATCATAGTCTTTTAATTTAGGGTTTTTAGAAATAAAAAATTAATATTCATGTAATTTTTTGACGGATCCGGATCCGAAACTTCAAAAATCGTAAATGAAAATATAACGATTCCAAAAACTGAAAAATAAAAAAAAAAACGGATCTGAAACGGAACCGAAACGGATATTTTCGGGTATTTTAGGTTCGAATCGAGATATTTTAAACAGATCCGAAACGGACCCGAAACTTCAAAAATCGTAAATGAATATGTAACGGTTCCAAAAACTGAAAAACAAAAAAAACGGATCTGAGACGAATCTGAAATGGATATTTTGTGTTTTGAGTGTGTTTAATAGACATTTTTCCTATTGAGCTCACAAGTTTAGCGATTTAAAATCCCGCAAAACCTCCCTTCAAGGCAAGGGCATGGCTATAATGAGGCCTACAGTTTGTGTCTGATGACATTTGCATTTGTTTTTTCAAAAATATTTCATGAAATTTTTACTTAGAATCATATATATAAATGTAAATGCATGTGTAAAACTTTCCGGAGAATCCATGGAGGATGAAAGCTTCAAGGAAAAGCTTGAAGAAGAAGAAAAATGATGAAAACGTATATCCGTTGTTATGTATTTAGAAATGAAAGAACGCATTTATAATAAATTCAAATGAAACTCAAATTAAAATTATTAAACAACAACAATAAAACGCATAAAAGAGACTTGAGAAAGAATGTGGTAATGTTCTTATCATCTTGAGATATTCAATTATCTTTTGAGTATATGAACACAATTGAAAATTTCAAACATCAAACAAAGAAAAGAAGCTAAAGATATCAATTTTTCATTCATTACTATCATGTTAAGTTTATACCAAAAACTTTTATGTTCTAACTGTAAATAGTAAAATCAAACCAAAGAATTAATCAAATAAGTCATATATTAATAATGTCATGAAGTTTAAATTTTTACTAATCGTCATCTTCTTGTCAATTATATATATAACATAGTTAAAACAAAAATCTTACATGTAAAGATTATAATATTTGATTTAAATTAATGTATATGTTGCATGCTCCAAAAACCATTAAAAGAAAATTAAAAAAAAGAAGAAGATTAAGAAGGAGATCACAACTCGCGGGCAGCCTACGACCCTCTGCGGTTTAACCTGCTAAACGCGCGGATTATACGGGCTGAGACCAAGTGACCCACATTTTTATGGACAATTTTTTGTATGTCCAAACCCGCCCACTTACATCCAAGAGGATTTTGATCTTCATTTGGTGGAACCAATTCAAAAGTCTCAGTTTCATGCATATTGTCCATTTCTACTCCCATAGACCACTCCATCGTTTGTCTTTTAAGGCAGCTTTCACAATTTTTGGCTCAGGGTAGTTTTCTTTGACTGAGATCACAACATAATTAGGATTTGATTCTATGATACCTGATCTTGCTTTGGTTGTCATAGGATGAAGTGGCACAGGTGGAAGAACCTCTTTTTCTTTTGGATCTTGTTGGGGTTCTACTTCTTCTTCATAATCTGACTGAGAAGTAATATGTTCTGCAAAAGTTTTCATCATTATTTGAAATGTTCTTCTTGAGGTTTAGGCAAAGTAGGAACATTATCCATGAGTTTTATAGGAGGCTTATTCAGAACCTATTCTTCTTCCTGTAGAACTGCTTCTGTATCTTTTGCAGGTTCTGACTTTGGAGAATACCTTTCTACCATGAACTTAAGAGAGGAGACTTTGTGACCTTATGAAAGGTACTATAGATGTCAGTAAAAGGAAAATGTGTTCATCAAGTAGAACATGTCTACTGATGTACACTTTTTTGGTTGGTGGATAAAGACATGGCCTTTATACTTTTCATTATAACCAAGGAAAACATAAGCAAGAGACTTTGGTTCCATTTTGTTCTTCATATAAGGTATGAGATAAGGAAAGTACTTACATCCAAAGACTCTCAAGGCAGTGTAAAGAGGAGCTTTTCGATGTAGCATTTCATATGAGCTCCTATGATCAAACAGAACTGATGAGGGTAGCAGATTACCAAGGAATGTAGCAGTGAAGAATGCTTCTACCCAGAGATACTGAGGAACTCTCCCATTGTACAACATTGTAATCCCCAATTTTGTAATGTGTCTATGCTTTCTTTCTGATAATCCGTTTTGTTGAGGGGTATATGGATATGATATTTGTTGTTTGATGCCACAGTTGGATAAATGACTCAAAAATTGATTACTTAAGAACTCTCACCCTCCATCACACTTAAACTGAGCAATCTTGTTTTGAAACTGATTTTCAACAAGTTCTTAAAACCGGACAAAGACAGAGAAGAAGTCTGATTTGAGCTTGAGTGGATAAAACCAAGTAAATCTTGAAAAGTTGTCAGTAAAGATAACACAGAACTTGAATCCTTGAGAAGAAATAACTGGACTTGAACCCCATAAGTCACAATGTATCTTTTCTAGAGGTCTATTTGACATAGTTTCTGAAGCAAAAATGGAAGTTTGCAACTCTTCCCTATCTGACAACCATCACACAAAACTTGATTACTTGTCTTATTCATAAGTATGGCTTTATTCCTTGACAGTAATTGGAGAATGTCCTTGTGGGGATGGCCTAGCCTTTGATGTCATATCCCATCACTTGTGGCTTGTTGTCTGCTAGAGTAGAAAGCCTAAAATCCTGCACTCTCCAACACATATAAGTCCTTACCTTTGGCTATTACTTGCTTTGTCACCTTGTCCTTAACACACACAAATTCAGAGTCAAAAAAGAACTTGCAAGGATAATATGAAGTTAATGTTGACATTGAAAGTACATATTTGGTTATGTGAGGACAAACTAGGACATCATCTAGAGGTAAAGTACCTTGGGTCGTTTGTAGAGCAATAGATCTAACATGTGTAATGGGTAAGAAATCCCCATTACCAACCATGACCTGATCATTACCAACATATGGCTCAGAAGAGTGCAGTTGAGACTCATTACTGGTAATATGTGTTGTAGCACCTGTATCTGGGTACCATTCATGTCTGAAGTATTGATCTTGATCAGATATCTTTATTTTTTATAGGGCATTGTGTAGATTCTCAGGAGTTTGAAAGTCTTGATATAATCTGTTGTAGCATCTTGCAGCAGAATGTCCATATTTTTCACAGATTTGACAAGTAGGTCTTGTATTTGAAGAGGAACTATTAGAGAACTGCTGAGAAAATCCTCTGCCTCTAGTGGAGAAAAAGCATGATCCTCTTCCTCTATAACCTCCGCGGTGGTTATATTGTCCTCTACCACGGTTTGAGTAACCTCTTCCAGCTTGAAAGGCAGTGTGAGGATTCACTTCTGTTGTTTGAGCATAAGCTTGCAGTTAATCCTCAAAATTGCTGAGTTTAAATACTGCATCTTCAAAACACATTTCTGGAACAGAATCCATAAAGTGTTCTATATTCCTTTCCTAAGCCACTTAAAGCACCATAAACCATTTCTTGCTCGGAAACAGGAAATTCTATTGAATCTAGCTGATCACAAATGCTCTTGAATTCACTTAAATACTCAGCCATATATTTTTGGTTTTAGATATACCTTGGAGTTTTCTTTGGAGATCTAGCTTCCATGTTGTTGATACTCTGTTATACTTTCTCCCAAGACTTAACCAGACTTCTTGTGCTGAGTGTAATCCTTACACAGATCTGAGATCTTCTTCTGTCAACGAGCCAAACAACCACGCCATTACAAGTTTGTCCTTTTTGACCCATCTGGTGAACTCAGGATTAACTTCTTCTGTTATAGCATCACCATTCCTTATTGTGATTGTTGGAGATGGTCGAACTGATGATCCATATACCAAACCAAGAAGAGATTGACTTGAGAGAAAAGATTCAAACTGAGTTTTCCATAGCAGATAGTTGGTAGATGATAGTTTTAGTGTGACACGTTGTGATATGCTCAATGAAGGAGCACACAGAGAGAGAAAGTCGGCAGAGTCTTCCATGGTTATGATACCATGAAAGCTTCAACGAAAAGCTTAAAGAAGAAGAAAGACGATGAAAAATGTTTTTTTATTTCTTGTTTAATGATCCGATTACATTATTTGCCTTATATAAGCTAAAGCAAATCTTATCCCTTGCACAAAAATTAGCACATGACTGCACATGCTGTGAGGCAATCGAATCTATTGAAAACCTCAACTTTGTGAGCTGGAAAAACCGTACCACACTCACGCTTCAGGTGTTGTAAACTTGAGGAACACTTAACCGTTGAGCACCTTGATCTTGATTAACTTGTACAGGACTGACTTCTTTCTTTATTCAGTGTTTCATTCAGTGTTTGAGCCTTGGACTCAAGCCCATCAACAGTTTCAGTTGCTAGAACTTCCTTTTTCTGTTTTCCTCTCTTTTGAGATGTTCTTTAGAGAAAAGAGGAAAAACAATTGGTTATTCAAGTCATACTGCTTTTAGGCGTATGCTCGGGTCTTGTTTCCTCATAAATCCTATTCTAGAGCCTAAATCTAAATCCATTCAGTTAGTGATTTCTTTTTTTGTTGCTTGAGGTCTCTCCAATTGATTTGACATAAAGAGACATTGGTGCGCATGGACCGGCCCTTGGCCATGCCGTACGAAATATTTGTTTCAAGCCCCCAAAGTTTTTTGAATTAATATGTATACGCCAAGTAGCCTCCAAACTGAATATATATATATATATATATAATTCGGCCCCCAACACTGTAAAAGTTTATAGCCCCTCAAATCTCAGAGTCGATCCTGGTGCATTTGAAATAATCGATTCCACAATTGCAATTAGAAATGTTAAAATGATCTTTCCACATTTAGACCCAACCCATACTGGTTAAAATCTGCTATTAGAGTTGCTCATTTAGACCCAATAAAATTCATAGGATTCTTTTTTTATCGTCTGAATATTTTGATTGAATATTCTGAATATTCTTTTAAGGACAACTATGCACCAGAAAATTCTTTCTGCTCCATCTGATGCGATTCAGCGATTCCATGTTTTCTAGTTAAAAACCTGATCTGCTTTTTTCGCCAAAACTTGTTTCTCTGTTTTTCGCCAAACAAGCATATCGCATTTTCCACACAAAAACACGATTTTTTATTTTTCCGCCTTAAACTAGAGTCTATATTTTTCCAGCAAAAATACCAATTTTTTATCTTGAAAAATATAATTCCGCATTTTTCAGCAAAAACAAAGTTTTTGTATATTTTGTGTTATGCCGCCAAAATACCCAAAACCGTGATTTTACTATTATAATTTTATGTTTTACCATTAAAACCTTAAACGCATGAAAATAATAGTTGAATCATTAATCCTAATAAGTATTGTATATCAATAATTTTATTTGAAATATCAATAAAAAAATTTCGCGATGCGCGGTTCTCTCCTAGTATATGTAATAGGAGAGTTCTCTCTCCATATAGGTTATGCACATCATCACAAACTATTAAAGCTAAATTAAATAATTAATCTATACACACATTTCATAATATAATTTTAACCAAAGAAAACAATATTCATTAATGGTGATTTGGTTAAAACTATACGGTAACAATAATTGCGTTTCAAGAGTGATAAAATAATTAATATAATATTCAGAGATTCTACAAAAAAAAAAGTCTCTTTTTGTGAACAAAAACAAACTGGGAAAAGAATTGTAGTTAGTTTTTTGGAAGATAAAAAGTTATTTATTTTTTTTGGGTATCAATTGTAATTTTCTTTCATTTAAAAGACATATTGCTTAAAAATAGAAATGTTAATAGAATAGTATTAAAAATTAAATAGTTATATGTTTATATTGTACATGAATAAAATTGGAAAAAAGACATTACGTAATAACGAAATTAAATAAAAAATATTTCCAAAGAAATACAAACAATAATGTTATTTAGGATAGAGAAAAAATTAATATTTTCGTATAGTTAAATGAAAACTCTAAAGCTGTTTGAGGAAGTATACATTTTAAAATAGAAAACAATGCTTTATGAATGTTAAAAGTATCAAATTTGTAAAAAACGTATTAAAATCAATTACATATATATAATTTTTAAAAATAATAACTAATAGTATTAATAACTAAAAGATAAACTATATTAATATTTTATGATCAAATATCTTCAAAAAAGTATATCCACAAAATCTTGGTAAGTATTTAAATTGAAAAATAAAAAAAACAAAATAAAAGTTTTTAAAAACAGAAAACTATTTGCCACTTGGCTAGATGACAAAAAAAAGCAGGAAAACCTACTCCTAAAAATAAATCATTTTAAAAAGTTAAATTTAATAATACTAACTTTTTCAAGAAACAAATAATTGGGAATGCTTTTAACAGAAAAATTTTCTAAAAAAAATTATTTGTAATGGTAAAAACCAAGATTAAACAATTCTTTTTATTAGAAATATTGTCATATATTTATCTTCAACAACATATATTTAAAATAGAAAACTATTTAGAAATTTTAAGTTACAACTTAAAAATAGTAATTAGTATTATTTATATATGGTACTATTTCTAAAAATTAATAAATACAAATTGTATGTATATTAATACTAACAAAAATTATGTATAAATATTTTTTAAAATTATGGTAAATCTTTTATTTGTTGGGTAGAAATAAGTCCATGAAAATAGTTTTTTTATAGATTTTCAAATGCTCAGTCATTAATAAGATCACACCACATATAAGAAAAAGTGTGGAATGATAAATAAAAAGAGTTTTGAATTGGTTTGAGACTTAATCCATATAAAAAATTTTATCAATGAGTAAAGAAAAAATAACAAAAGAGAATAGATATAAAGAAAGAACAATTGTATTATAAAAGACGTCAAATGAAATTTCTTTTATGAAATTCTGAAGGATGAATGCATAAGAATATAGTAAAATCATTCAAAATTTTCTCACTGTAGAATAAATGAGTTTTCCAAAATTAGTTTATCCATATCAGTATACGGTGTCAATAGAATCAGAGTCTATATCAACACGGAAAGTGATAAAAAAGTAAACATTCTTTACTTGGTCAAAAAAATTATTTGTTGTGGAAACATATGGATGAATCTTATTTACTAACTCAATGTGATGAAATTTAATTCATTTGCCATTCTACTCTTTTTCAATTGTAATCTTTTTTTTGTCGATGTATGGAATGAGCTTTATCTAAAGTAAGAAATTTTCAAATCCATTTCTTTTTTCAGAGGTTCATATTTTTGTTTGTTGCGTGATGCATAACAATTTGTTGTTTTCTCAAGAGAACAATATGTATGCTTTTATTGTTTTCTGCGTGATGCATAACAATTTGTTGTTTTCTCAAGAGAACAATATGTATGCTTTTATTGTTTGGTAAAATAGGTTGGCATAAATATAAACATTTATAATGATTTATCTTTTTAATTTACATAATTATATTTTACTTTCAATTAATCAAATTATTGGGGTTCGAACTTGAAATCTCGTTGCGCGAGTATAAATCTAGTATCCCTAATTGTAATACCCACATAGATCTTTAATCAAATTTAATAAATCTTTCAACTTTTAAAATCAAGAAACGTGTTGAAAATATAACTTCATTAACCCCTTTTTAGTGATAAGTCCATAAGTCTTTTATAAATGAAACCAACACCGAATATTCACACATACATAAACTGAGATTTTTCTTGTATAGGCTCTTAATGTTTGTCTCGAAATCCAGATTGTATATGGTATATTTTCTTTTAGAGTAGCTATAAAACCAAATAGAGCTTTTATATTACAAATATTTTTTTAATAAAGTTATCACAAAAGTTGATTCCTCATTAATAAACTATACTATAAGCTGCAAGAGTTTTGTTATGATTTCTCACTAAAATTGTTTTCCAAATTTATACAACATATATAATTAAGATAATATCGCCGTCTCATCTCTCGATAATGAAAGAGGGAAGATAGAGCAGTGTTAGTAGCGTAAATGATATTACCAAAAATGTTCCATACTACATAGGTTTAGCAATTATATAACTGATGTTTTGTATTATTCAAATTGAAGGCCCAGATAAATTCTATAGACTTCCAGCCACTCCTTTAGTCTTTACTTACGGGCCAAATATCCAAAATGATATTCCTATAACATCCTTTCCTTCCTGGTGATGCAAAGCCTCTCTTCATCTTCAGAAACTTCCAAACCATATCCGTTATTATCTTATCCTTAATTTTGAAAATACACATAACGGATGGTTAATGTATTGAAAAGTGGAGCAATCAAGATATACCAAGTTTTACATGGTTCTCCAACTTGGGAAAAGTAGTTGGAGAAGTCATGTGAAGTTGGGCTGCTCATGTCTGATCAAGTTTTCTGAGATTTTCCAGAAGTCATGTGAAGTTGGGCTGATCAGGTCTGATCAAGTTTTCTCAGGTTTTCCTCCGGCTCAAGAGTGGGAAAATTTGAATTTTGAATTTTGAATTTACCTTGGAGATTGTGTAGATCTATCCTTTATTATTTTTATTGTCAAATATTGCTTTAACAGTTCTAATATTTAAAGGCACCATTGATGTAACAATTAGGTATCTTTGAATAATATACAATTCTTTGAATCTCTCTCTTCTCTTTTCTCTCTTTCTCTCAAATGTTCTTCATACTACAATTCTAGATCTAACAAATTCTAACATGGTATCAGAGCTTTATGCTCAAATTCTTCCATTTTTCTCTTCCAAATTCTCTCAAATTCTCACTCAAACTTCCGCTCAAACTGTTTTAATTTTTCTGGGTTTGGTTCGAAATTTTTCCTCTCTTTCTCTACACATAAATCTTGTTTTCTAAAGAGCTATGCAGAGTTCCAAGCAAGTGATTATTTCGGTGACCCTTAAAGGCACCAACTACCTCCTTTGGTCAAGGTTAACCAAAGCAAATCTAAGTGGAAGAGACATTTGGAAATATGTTGAAGATGAAGCAACTCCAAAGAAAACCACTCAAGGAAAAGATGGTGAAGAAAAAGTCATAGAAGAGGCACCAAAATGGAGTTAAGAAGACCAAATGGTGCTGTCCATAATCCAAAACTCACTAGAAGTGTATATTCTTGAGGCATACTCTTATTGTGAAACTTCAAAGGAGTTATGGGAAACACTCAAGAAGGTTTATGGCAATGTTTCAAACATTAGCCGAGTTTTTGAAGTTAAAAGGGCCATCAACAACCTTAGCCAAGAGGGTATGGAGTTTACACAACATTTTGGCAAGTTTAGGTCTCTTTGGGCCGAACTAGACATGCTAAGGCCAAGCTCCATGGATCCCACTATCATAAATGAAAGGCGGGAACAAGATAAGATATTTGCTCTCCTCTTAACTTTGATTCCCATCTACAATGATCTTATCAAGCATATCCATAGAGCGGATAAACTTCCAAGCCTTGATGAGGTGTGTGCTCAAATACAAAAAGAAGGGGGTTCTCTTGGTTATTTAGAGGCAAAGGAGAACTTGCAATGGCCAACAAAAGTCATTACCAATCTCATGGGAGTCACGGCCAAACCTACAACAAAGGAGAGGGTCATGGCCAAGGAGAAATTTCTAAGAAATGTTGGCATTGTAAGAGAAATGGCCACACTAAAGAGGAGTGTAGGATCTTTCATCCACACCTTAAGCCGAAAGGAGGTGGATTAAAGCCCCAAAGAGCCTTCTCTTCCACGGCACAAGAAGGAGGAGCCATGCCAAGCACTTTAACCCACAACAAGGAGGAAGAATTCAAGGCATTGGCGGCCTCAATGGTGAATGCACAAGCTGAAATGGTGAAGAAATTATACCTTGATGCACTCATCAAAGCCATTAAGGAGAATTTCGGTAAAACCTTTCTTGCATCTAATAGTACTAAGCTATTGATAGTTGATTCCGGGGCATCACACCACATGATTAGTGATATGAATTTGATTAAGGACTTGAAACCGGCCTTAGGAAATGTCATAGTAGCTAATGGTTATGGTGTTCCCATTAAATGAGAAGGAGTTCTTAAGTTGTTTGATAAAGAATCAAAAGCACTCTATATGCCTAGCTTCACATATCGGTTAAGAAAACAACAAATGATTTAAATTGCAATGTTATTTTCAGTCCTAATGATGTTTATTTTCAGGATATTAAGTCGAGTAAGGTGTTTGGCAAAAGGGTCACTAAGGACGGCTTGTACATGCTTGAGGACACCAAGCCTTTACCTGAATTATCTAATGCATTTAAATCATTTTCTGTTTCATGTAATGATGCTTTGTGGCATGCTAGATTAGGTCATCCTCATTCTCGTGCCTTAGAGTTATTATTACCTAGTGTTGCATTTAAAAATCATGATTGTGAAGCTTGTATTTTGGGAAAACATTGCAAAACTGTTTTTCCAAAATCTTTGACTACTTATGAGAAGTGCTTTGATCTTATTCATTCGGATGTTTGGATTGCTCCTTGTTTATCTAAAGGAAATCACAAGTACTTTGTTACTTTCATTGATGATAAATCAAAGTACACATGGCTAACATTGATGCAATCTAAGGATTGAGTTTTAGAGGTATTTATAAATTTTTAGAACTATGTGACTAATTATTTTAATGCCAAGATTAAGAATCTTAGGTCCAATAATGGTGGAGAATATACAAGCAACTCATTCAAATCGCATCTTTCCAAGGATGGAATAATTCATCAAACGAGTTGTCTTTACACACCTCAACAAAATGGAGTGGCCGAAAGAAAGAATACACATTTGATGGAAGTAGCTCGGTCCATGATGTTCCATACAAATGTGCCTAAGAATTTTTGGGGAGATGCCGTTGTATCCGCTTGTTATCTCATTAACCAAATTCCCACAAAAATCCTCCAAGACATCTCGCCATTTGAGGTACTAAACAAAATTAAGCCATCAATTAACCACTTACGTGTTTTTGGTTGTGTGTGCCTTGTCTTAGTTCCCGTAGAATTGAGAAACAAATTTGAACCCAAGAGTACAAAGAAAATGTTTCTTGGATAATCTACAACTCAAAAGGGATACAAGTGTTATGTTCTGGAAACTAAGAAGATGATGGTTTCTAAAGATGTTCATTTTATGGAAGATAAGGGGTATTTTGAAGAAAAGAATTGTGATAACTTGAAGGATCTCTCAAGTTCTCCTTCGGATGGAGCCACAAACTTAAGGATCATCTTGGAAAATCTTGGAATCACCAATCTCAATACTAAGGGCGGAACCGAAGCTCAATCTCAAGAAGACATTCATCTTGGTCATGAAAGGGGAAACAATGATGAGCCACATGAGTCCGAGACACAAGGAGAAAGTTCATCATCTACTCATGACCAAGGTGAAGTCCATCAATCTGAAACTCAAGAACATTATGAGACTGAGGAAGAAGAGACCAAGGAAGAAGCTCAAGGAGAAGAGAACCAAGAGAAGTCCGAGGATGATGCTCAAGAGGTCCAAGAAGATCAGGTTCTATCCCTAAAGAGAGGAACAAGGATAAGAAAACCATCAAAGTGGGTAGACACAAGGGTGTATTACAATCATGAGACCGAGACTCATCCCATTCAAGCCACTTGTTCTCTAGCTGTGTATCCTCAGGAACATCAAGTCTTCATGGCAAACTTGGATGAAAAATTTATACCAATAACGTATGAAGAAGCCAAAAAGCACAAAGTTTGGAGAGCGGTTGGGAATAAGCATAAAGCTATGGATGCGAATGAAACATGGTTTGAGTCCAAACTTCCAAAGGAAAAGAAGGTTGTATCAAGCAAATGGGTCTTCACCATCAAGTACAAGAGTGATGGAACAATTGAGAGGCACAAAGCGAGACTAGTTGCAAGGAGATTCACTCAAGTTTATGGAGAAGACTATATAGATACGTTTGCACCCGTGACAAAGCTTCATACAATTCGAATTATATTATCTCTTGTCGTCAATCTATAATGGCATCTTTGGCAAATGGATGTCAAGAATGCATTTCTACAAGGTGAGCTAGAAGATGAAGTCTATATGCATCCTCCTCCGGGCTTATAACACATTGTCAAACCCGGAAATGTGCTAAGACTAAAGAAAGCTATTTACGGACTTAAGCAATCTCCAAGGGCGTGATATCACAAGTTGAGTACGACGCTTAATGGAAAAGGCTTTAGAAGATCCGAGGCAGATCACAAGTTATTCACACTACCTAGTCTGAATGGGATCGTGGTTGTTCTTGTCTATGTGGATGATATTATCATCACGGGAAGTGATAAAGAAGGTGTACAATCCACAAAGGTATATCTTAAATCCATCTTTGATATTAAATATTTAGGTGAACTAAAATACTTCCTAAAAATAGAAATATGTCGATCTAAAGAGGGGCTATTTCTATCTCAAAGAAAGTACACACTTGAAATGTTGTGTGAGATAGGTAAACTTGAAGGGAGAATATCCAAAACACCTCTTGAAGATGGATACAAGACACTACGTGAAGGGGAGTTTGAGGATGAATCGTTTGAAGATGCAAAGCTATATAGAAGAATGGTGGGACAGCTTATCTATTTTACTATCACAAGGCCGCATATATGTTTTGCCGTAAATAAAGTGAGTCAATATATGCAAACTCCAAAGATTCATCATTGGAAGATGGTGGAAAGAATCCTTAGTTACTTGAGTGGGTCTTCGGAACAAGGAGTATGGATGAGTTGTAACAAGAATACCGAGATAGTAGGATATTGTGATGCGGATTAGGCCAGAGATAAGAATGATAGAAGATCTACTACCGGCTATTGCACTTTCATAGGAGGAAACTTGGTTACTTGGAAGAGTAAGAAGCAAAAGGTGGTGTCATGTTCTAGTGCCGAGGCCGAGTATCGAGCTATGAGGAAACTCACGAATGAGATGGTTTGGATTAAGAACTTATTCATGGATTTGGGTATAGAGTCATCAAGACCGATCACAATCCATTGTGATAATCAAGCTGCAATACATATAGCATCTAATTCGGTGTTTCACGAAAGAACGGAGCACATTGAAGTGGATTGTCTCCACGTTAGACAAATGGTGGAACAAGGGGTCGTCTTACCATGCTACACAAGAAGTGAAGACCAACTAGTTGATATCTTCACTAAAGCTACAAGCAAAAAGATATGTGAATCTATCTTCCGGAGACTTGGACTCACCAATATTCGGATATGAAGACCTCTAACCATGATGATTTGTACTCTTTTTCCTAAGTGTGGTTTTGTCCCAAAGGGTTTTCCCACTTAGGTTTTAACGAGGCAATGATTCATGGTTCCCATCTGAACTATAGTAAGGACCTATAGTTAAGCTTGAGGGGGAGTATTGAGAATGGAGCAATCAAGATATATCAAGTTTTACATGGTTCTTCAACTTGGGAAATGTAGTTGGAGAAGTCATGTGAAGTTGGGCTGATCAGGTCTGATCAAGTTTTCTCAAGTTTTCCAGAAGTCACGTGAAGTTGGGCTGATCATGTCTGACCAAGTTTTCTCAGGTTTTCCTCCGGTTGAAGAGTGCAAAATTTTGAATTTTGAATTTACTTTGGAGATTGTGTAGATATATCTCCTTTATTATTTTTATTGTCAAATATTGCTTTAATGGTTCTAATATTTGAAGTGATCATTGTTGTAACAATTAGATATCTTTGAGTAATATAAAATTCCTTGAATAATATACAATTCCTTGAATCTCTCTCTTCTCTTTTCTCTCTTTCTCTCAAATGTTCTTCATACTACAATTCTAGATCTAACAAATTCTAACATAATGGTCCATAAAGATTGGTTATCAGATGATGCGAATATGTTTCGAATAGACATTTGAGATACTCGCATCATCTGTAACCAATTTTTATGGGTCATTAACCTATCCTTTATCCGTAATCCGACCATACCCATCTTGAAATTGTTCAACTTATGAACCGGCATCTAAATAATGTGATTCTTAGACCCCCAATAAAAATTGATAACCGAATTTTATAGACTCAGATTCCCGTTTGCATGTTCTATGGTCACCAAGTCATTATTTTTTGGATACTAGAATTTTATATATATTTTTAGAAAGTAGTCGACGCTGTTAAATTTTCTGTCACGAATTATTCTTCAATCATACGAAATCATTTTCCTCCTTTTTTCTCTTTTATACGATAAAATAAATAAATATTTTCCTGATGTGTACCTTTTCTTAAATGTAATTTCAACAACTAAAGCAAAGTTCCTTTAAAAAGGCATTCACTTACGCTTTAAGCAACTAAAGGCACTCGCATATATACGATTGGTAATACTCCTTTTTTGTTTATTTTTTTTTATAAAATCCTCCTTTCATATAGACTAGAATTTTACCGGCATTTCTCGCGGAGGAAAATTTTTATTAATAATTTTTATGATTGTTGAGATATAAAACATATGTTAGCAATAATAGTAACTAAATTTTTAAAAAGAATATATATCAATATATACTAGTTAAATTAAATATTTTAGATTTTTGTAAGGCTATTAACCCGGATTTTAAAAATCATTTGAATAATATTTTAAACTTATGATATGATTTAATTACCAATATTATATGATCTTAACATAAAATATAAAATAATTGAATGATAAAGCTTTGCAATTTTTAATTTCATATTCCCTTAGTGAAATTGTTTTTTTTTACATATATGTATTATATTTACTATTGTCTGTACGTGTAAATGGGATTAATAAAAGCTCATATATTCATTAGTTGTCAATTAATATATTATGAGTTTGTTTAAGAAAAAGAAATTCTATGGATCCTTTAAATATTTGTTTTCTAATTTAACTTTAATGAGTTATTTTATATACTTTTTATAATAGCATTATTTGTAATTTCTTACCAATTTAAGGTTATTCATTTAAATATACTTCTGAATTAATAATGTAGAGATACAAATTTCATTTTAACTTTTAGACAATATTGGTTGAAAAACTAGTATTATTTATACATATATACACCACTTAATAAAGCAAACCTAATTATAGATAGCAAAATCTATATATATAATTTATGGTGTTATTTGGTGGACGGCGGTGGGATTTTAAACCACTAATAAATTCTACAACTTAAAATATTTAATGAGGAAGAAAACCAAAATAGTTAATGTGAGCCCCACCTCACATGAAATAATCCGAACCTTTAGTGGACCGACGAGTACTCCTTAACCAACCTTATTCTTAATTTTCTTATTAGTTTCAGACTATATATATAGTTTTCTTAATATATAGTTTCATTATAATTTCGTTATAAAAGACTAGAAGCTTATAGAAAGAAAAAATAAGTCTATGAGTCCCATGCAATTGACTTACGTAACGAAAACGCATTCACATCTCACTCATTTTAACGTCTCCTCTTGACTCTTTTTGTTTTTTTAATCTCTACACACTAATCTTGTTTTTGTTTCTCTTTATTCGATTCGATTATATCCAAAACAACATGCCGGGAAGTTCACACCTACGGAGATCCAACGTGGCAATCATCTTCACGGTGATGATCACGTTGCTGACGTGTCCGATCATCATCAACGCTTCTTCATCATCAGATTCTTCTTTAGCAAGCAGGAAGCTCGACGAGGTTGATCCCATAAAGTGCTCTCCAAGCTGCGTCCAAAACCCTCCTCCGCCTCCGGCATGTCCTCCTCCGCCGGCTCTTCCGCCACCGCCAAAGAAAGTCTCACCCAACTGTCCTCCGCCTCCGCCTCCGCCTGCGAATTTCTTGTACATAACGGGTCCACCGGGGAATCTCTACCCTGTTGATGAGCAATTCGGAGCCGCCGCCGGCGGAAGAAGTTTTACGGTGGTGAAGCTCTCGGGTCTAATCGGTTTTGGAATTCTGGGTTTCTTATTTCTATAAACATGATCGGAGAATAAAAGTTTGAAGATTTGTTGGTATACGTTGATCAAATACTTTTTAATTAGTTTATTAAAGAACATTATTGATTGTTTGTTGAACCTTATTATTAAAGAACATTATTTTTAATTATATATGCTTATTCATATTTTCCTATATCCAAAATTTCTAATGTTTTTTTTAAAACCAAATTAATAAGGTACGTAGACCAAAACTGTGTTAAAGGAAATATGTAGATTCTAGAATTGAATACTCTTTATCTGATGAAATGTTCTCTCTGTCAACTTGCTGTTCAATTGATTCTAGGAATTTGAAAGTTTTTACTTTATGCGGGAATAATTTTATAGAAGAGAACATTACATAATTAAATTTTTTAAAAAGTTAACATTTAATGTGAAAAGGCGAAAATTGAGAAAGTTTATGAGGAATTGCATGTTTACAACTTAAAATTTTTAAAAATCGTCAATTAAGTAAATAACATTCTTTTTTTCCAAATATGTTTTTTTTTACCCTTTTGATTCCAGTTTTTCTTTTGTTCATGGATGGATTTACTAAAACTTTCATATATTTTTATCATTCTTAAACCTTAAATCATGATTTTTTTACCATAACATAAATTCATTCAAAATTGACTTGTCCTATTTTGGGGTTTTTTCCTTCATGTTTTGAAAATAAAACCTATACTTAATTGATAAACTGAGTTCCCCGACACTTCATTAGTACCTAAAAAATTACATTTTTAGGTATTTTAATTTTCAAACAAATATACTATATAGTATAATTTTTTTCATTGTAAATAAAATGATTTGGTAAACAGAAACGATATCGTAGTTGAACAAGTCCTATATAAATTGAGAAGAAAATGTTAAAACCAGTCGTATGTTATTAACAAAACAAAAAAAGAACAGTCGTATGTAATTTTGACGTATAGAGAGAAACAGACATGTAAAAAATGGTCTTGGCGTCGAAAGTAAAAAAAGACACGTGTTAAAGGAGAGATGAAGAAGATCAACTTGGGTTTCAACAAAGTAGGTTCCGCAACGCCGATCTCAAACATGACATGTGCATCTGTTTCGCCTAAACGCTTACTTTCTACCAAGTCTTACTCATCAAATTTAATCTCTTTTTCATAAAATCTTTTGTGTATTTTTGCATCTTCTGCTTGATATATATA
>OVAN01004203.1:2739-26527 GCA_900406275.1 Anastatica hierochuntica
CACGCACACGCACCCGCACCCGCACACGCATACGCACACGCACACGCACATGCACACGCACACGCACACGCACACACACACAATATAAATAGTATAATATTTAACACGTTATCAGCACGACCGCCTCTGTTTCCTAATCTGTTCCAATACCGAAAAGGTAAGGTTTATTTATGTTTAAGTTATTTAAATTTATATTTATTTAACTTAGGTTTTAAATATTTTTCGAAAGGACAGACACCGCCTGTCAATTTGAATTTATGATTCTTAAAGGACAGGCATTGCCTGTCAAGTTTTTAATTTATGCTTATGCTAACAAGCTAACTATTTTAATTTATGCAAGCTAACCTTTATTTTACGTTATACGCTAACTCAGCGCACAAGATGGCTAGGACGTCGCGCAAAGCTAACCGTTTATTTTTTTATATGTCTTGTTATTCTTAAAATTTTCTTTTATTTAAAAGCAAAATTTAAATAACTTTGTTAAATTAAACATACAATTATCATGTCAAATTTGGTGAAGCTCGAAATTATTGCCCTTGATATTTCTGGAAAGAATTATATGACATGGGCAGTCGGTGCGAAAACGAACCTAAAATCAAAAGGGCTTCTTGAAACCATAGATGGTTCAAAAGCGACCTCAGAGGAAAAAAAGACGAAAGTCATGATGTTTCTCCGCCATCATATTCATGATGGTTTAAAAGACGAATACATTATAAAAGCGTGGGTGAGTATAACTCTGCTTTATTTGGAATTACTTTCAGGATGATACTATGTGGAGAGAGTGTTACTGACTACGATATGCTAGAAGAAACACTCCAAACATTTCATCCTGGAAATTTAATTTTACAAGAACAATATCGGGCGAAAGGATTCACCAAGTATTCACAATTGATGCAAGTTCTTTTTGTTGCTGAACAAAACAATGAACTTGTAACGATGAACCATCAAACACGTCCAAAAGGATCAGCTCCATTTCCAGAAGTGAATGTTACATCAATCAGTTACAATAACTCGAGAGGACGTGGAAGAGGACGCGACAGAGGCCGTGGTCATGGTCGTGATCAAGGTGGTGGACGAGGACATGGAAGAGGGATTCAAGCCCACAATTTCAAAGCGGGAAAGACCAATAGAAATTCCCAAGAAAATGAAGTTGGTCATGGAATAAAGAAAGAGAATGTTTGCTATAGATGCGACATAAAATGACATTGGGCTCGTACCTGTCGTACACCCAAACATTTGACCGATTTATATGCAGAATCACTTAAGAAGAAGGAAAAGAATGTCAAAACCAACTTCGTCTCTGACGAGTTCGGACCCTCTTTTTCGGGCCTAAATGAAGACACTCATTTTGACATCACTAAATTTCTCGTTGATCCCGAAGCATCAACTGAGAAACAAGATAACTAAATCAATGTAATATGATAACTGGTGTTTCAGAAACTATATGTTTTTGGTAGACTGTCTAATAGGTTTTTGGAAATGGTTTGTTGAAAAATATTTTATAAAGTCCTTTTGCTTGTTGAACTTATCAATTTTGTTAATTCATGTTTTATATCTTGACACCATAAGATGTCAAAAGTTGAGATTCAAGACGGAGAAATATGTTTAGCAGACAGTGCAACAACGCACACTATACTCAAAGATGAAAAATATTTCTCCAGTCTCAAAATAAAAGATTCCGCCGGAAGCGTGAATACCTTATTTGGTAATGCAAAATTATAAAAGGCTCTAGAAGAGCAAACATTTTAATGCCAAGGGGAAAAAAATTTGAAATAGACGATGCATTGTATTCCCCTAAGTCTTACAGAAATCTAATAAGTTTTAAAGATATTCAAAAGAACGGATATCATATAAAAACTAAGTGTAAGAATGGCATTGAATATCTTTGCATTACATCAGAAATAAAAGGAATATTGGAAGAACTTCCAATGTTATCTTCTGGGTTATATTGCACGAGAATAAATATGGTTGAATCACATGTTGCAGTAAACCAAGAGTTTACTAGCAAATTTTAAGTATGGCATGAAAGACTTGGCCATCTTGGTTCAGTCATGATGCGAAAAATTGTGCAAAATTCTGGTGGACAACAACTGAAAAACCAGAAGATAGTTCAATCGGGCGAATTATTATGTAATGCTTGTTATCAAGGAAAACTAATAACTCGTCCATCAATAGCCAAAGTTGGGAATGAATCACCAGCATTTTTAAAAAGAATACATGGTGATATATGTGGACCGATTCATCCATAGTGCGGACCATTTCAGTACTTTATGGTATTAATCGACGCATCTCGTAGATGGTCGCATGTGTGTCTATTGACCACAAGGAATATGGCCTTCGCAAAATTCATTACCCAAATAATCAGGTTGAGAGCACAGTTTCCTGATTATGTAATCAAGAAAGTAAGGCTAGATAACGCTGGTGAATTCACTTCACAAGCCTTTAATAATTATTGTATGTCAATGGAGATTGACGTTGAGCATCCAGTTCCTCATGTTCATACACAAAATGGCATGGCCGAATCTCTGATAAAACGGTTGCAACTAATCACAAGACCGTTAATATTGAGAACAAAACTCTCAATTTCAGTATGGGGACATGCTATTTTGCATGCTGCAGCATTGGTCCAGTTAAGGCCAAGTGCATACCATGAACATTCCCCACTAAATTATTGACTGGCCAAGAGCCAAATATATCTTATCTCCGTGTATTTGGATGTGCGGTTTATGTTCCTATAGCCCCACCATAAAGAACAAAAATGGGGCCACAAAGGAGATTGGGAATTTATGTGGGGTATACATCACCAAGCATTATTCGATACCTTGAGCCACACACTGGTGATATGTTTACAGCTCGTTTTGCCAATTGTCATTTTTATGAAGATGAATTCCCAGCATTAGGGGGAGGAATGAAAGAGATTCCAAAAGATATTACATGGTGTACACCATCTTTGGTACACTTAGATCCCCCTACCAATCAACGAGAGCTGGAAGTTCANTATCAACGAGAGCTGGAAGTTCAGAAAATTATACATTTTCAAAATATAGTGAATTAGCTACCAGATGTGTTCACAAATACGAAAAGGGTGACAAAATCTTATATTCCCGCAGCAAATGTTCCATCAAGAATCAATGTTCCTCTATAACATATAGATGGAAATAAAGTGAATGAACCGAGGGTTCAGTTAAAGAGGGGGAGATCCATTAGGTCTAAAGATAAGATTCCCTGAAAGAAAAAGAAATTGGGAGAGAAGACTGAAAAAGGCACGGAAGACCCACATAAAGAAATATGCCCCCAAAGTATTACAAATGAAACACACCAAGAAAAGTGTCCAAAAGACATATGTGAAAAGGTTTCAGAAGAACCATGTGAAATTCGTCCAGAAGACGAAAATGATACAGAAAAGCATGAGATCTCTATCAATTATACCCATACTAGGAAATTATGGGTTAGAGAAGAGATAGAGGATATTGGTGGAATGTTTTCATTTTCTGTATCTGAAGAAATTAATGATGAAATTGAGTATCCGGATTCGAAAACTGTATCAGAGTGTCAGGAAAGGTCTGACTAAGAAAAATGGCAGATGGCCATGAAAATTGAATTAATCTCGCTCAACAAAAGAAATGTCTTTGGACCAGTTGTCATTACACCGGAAGATGTAATCCCAGTTGGATGCAAATGAGTCTTTGTGCGGAAAAGAAATGAGAAAAACGAGGTCACAAGATATAAAGCCCGACTTGTGGCAAAAGTTTTTTCTCAAAGGCCGGGAATTGATTTTGAGGAAACTTATTCTCTGGTCATGGATGCAATCACATTCAGGTACTTGATGAGTTTAACAACATCCAACAATTTAGAAATGTACCTGATGGATGTTGTGACTGCATACTTGTATGGATCACTGGATAGTGATATTTACATGAGAATCCCCGAGGGATTAAGGATCCTTGAAGGATCAAAAATGCAAGAAGCATTGTCTAAGGGGATATGTTCAGTCAAATTACAGCGATCGCTTTATGGATTAAAACAATCTGGACGCATGTGATACAATTGTTTGAGCGAGTACTTGTTTAAGAAGGGATATGTAAACAATGCATTATGTCCTTGCGTATTTATTAAGAAATCCTCATCAGGATTTGTGATCATCGATGTATATGTTGATGACCTGAACATAATTGGTACTCAAAAGGAGATTGATGATGCACGAACTCATATGAAAGAGGAGTTCGAAATGAAAGATCTTGGTAAGACAATGTTTTGTCTTGGGCTCCAGATAGAGCACCTGAAAGATGGAATATTTGTGCATCAGTCAAACTACACCAAAAGAGTGTTAAAGCGCTTTAATATGGATAAAGCGAATTGTTTGAGTACCCCAATGGTCAATAGATCACTTGACATTGACAAAGATCCTTTTAGACCTTGTGAAGATAACGAGGAAGTATTAGGTCCTGAAGTACCTTATATAAGCGCTATAAGTGCATTGATGTATCTTGCAAATTGCACTCGACCAGATATAACATTTGTTACTAATCTACTTGCACGTTATAGTTCATCCCCTACGCGTAGACATTGGACTAGAATAAAGCATATCTTTCGTTATCTCCAAGGAACAATTGATTTAGGATTATTTTATACTAGAAATCCAGAATCTGCTTTAGTTGGTTTTGCAGATGCATGGTATTTCTCGGATCCTCATAAAGCTAGATCGCAAACCGGATACGTTTTTACTATTGGTGGAACAGCGATCTCATGAAGGTCTCAAAAACAGACTCTGATTGCTACTTCCTCAAATCATGCAGAAATTATAGCTCTTCATGAGGCATGTCGGGAATGTGTATAACTTAAATCTCTGACTCAACATATACAAGATGCCAGTGGAATGAAGATCAATAAAGAGCCGGCTTTGTTATTCGAAGACAATGCTGCATGTGTCACACTGATAAAAGAAGGCTATATCAAAAGCGATTGTACAAAGCACATTCCTCCAAGATTTCTATCCTACACTCAAGAGCTCGAGAAGAATCTAGAAGTCGACGTCCAATATGTCCGGTCATGTGAAAACTCGGCGGATTTACTCACCAAGGCGCTTCCCACTACGATGTTTAGGAAACATGTGCAAAGAATCGGAATGCGTCATCTGCGAGATTTATGAGAAAAGAAGGATCCATCATTTTCAGAGGAAGATTGTACTACTGTACTTTTTTCCTTCGTCATGGATTTTTTTATCCCATCGGATTTTTCCATGACAAGGTTTTTAACGAGGCAATGTACAATACTCTAACTAATGATGGATAATTAAGGGGGAGTATTGTGGATAATTATCCACCATTTTTCATTTATCCACAATAGATATTTTGGTTATTTTATTAATTTTTCTTCTCCGACTTATTATTTTAATGTTTGTCCTGCCCTATAAATATGAAGTGCACGTCATTTGTAAAGACAATAAGAAGAAGTGAATCATTTGAGATTCTCTCGTTTCCTTATTTGCTCACAAATACTTTACACAACAAATAATATATATACATACCAAAACACACACACACAAATATATATATATATAGTATAATATTTAACAAATATGACTTTTTTGCTCTCTAAAAAAACTTCAAAAATTCATAAGTTTTCTATTTTTATTTGCATTTTAGTACTTACAATTACACATCATAATTTTTTATTCCTAAAAATTGTTTTGTTTATCATTTTAATACTTAAAATTATAGCTCAAAATATTTCAAATATGTTCTTAAAAATTTAACTGTTACACATAAAAGTAAATAAAAAATAAAATAAGACTTAAAATATTTTAAAATTAGACTTAGACAAAAACAACATTTCATTAAAGAAACTTAATAGAAAAAGGTTTAAAAATTACATGAATACATAATTATCAAATAAATTAAATACTAATAACACTATATTCAGGTAAATTTATCTGAAATCTACAAATTAGAAATGAAGAGTGTCATTTTTTACTTTGAAATGCACCAATAAATTATATATGGGAGCAGTACGAAAATAGTTTTATAGAATAATGTGGTACTTTTTATTGTATAATTATAAATTTCTATGTAATATTTTATTAATATTTTTGTATATGTGTTATTTGTTTATAAAACTTTAATGAATTTAAATTAATTATTATAAATATATTATAATGTAAAATATAAATAACTTTGAAGTTAAGTTTGAAGATTTGTTTTTGCAGAAGAACATCTCTAAACTTCAAATATGAAATTTTGCAAATTTCAAAATAAAATTTTTTTTGGAGATGCTCTTAATTAGAAAAACTTAAATTAATTAGATTGGTTAAAAAAGATATTTATGTGAGATGTGTTGTGTTTATTCATTTTAGGGGTTGTGTTAGTTTTGTGTACATTAGTAGTTTGGTCGAGTGTATATGTTCTTTTTTTTTGACACGAAAAGATTGATCTATTACTCAAAGAATTTGAGGCGGTGCAGCAAGCCACAGCGGAATAGAGCAACCCACAAACGAAAACAAAGAAAAATAAAGTCTAGCCAACCTAGCTAAACGGCCAGCTCGCAAATTTGACTCTCGTGGGACATAGACTAGCTTGAAGGATATGAAAGCACTCCTCGCTCTCTCGAACTCCTGGAGCTCCGTCGCAAAGGCTGGCCAATCACCCGGTGTCTCAGTCATACTAATAACCTCCAAGCTGTCAGTGGCGAATTCCTGGACCTCTGAATGGGCCGACAGACTCTTCATTGCCCAAACCAAAGCTTCAATCTCCGCGTGTAGGGGGGAAAGCCGCCGAAATTGATTACGAGACCCCATCAAGGTGCACTCCCCATCTACTCCAATCAGCGACCATTCTAGCCCACTGTAAGTATCCGACGCCTTCCAAGAACCATCAACCAGGCAGATGTTACGCAAACATAAGGTTTGCGTAATCGAGACCCGAACCTCCTGTGGGTTGGGCACTTCGCACGCCCGCTCCCACGCCCGCCAATCCGCTATAGCCCGACTAAAAATAGTCGAAGCCTCACTGAAGACCCCCTGGAAGAGTCTTTCATTGCGCGCCTTCCAAATAGACCACAAAATCCTGGGATAGGATGCATGTTCATCCAAACGGTGACTGTCATCCCGCCAGAAAAGAAAAGCCATATTGCTATAAACGCTGGAAGTTGGGAACACACCCAGGCGCACCAAAGAAGGAACTAAAGCCCACACCTGAAGCGCGAAAGGGCACTGGAAAAAAACATGGACAATAGATTCCTCAGGACTGTCACATCGTGGACAAAGATCCACACAATGCATCCCTCGCTGCACCAAATTATGAGTCACAGCCAAATAACCCGCCAGCATTTGCCACATAAGGTGACATATCTTGTGCGGCGCAATAACCGTCCATACAAAACTCTTCAAAGCATCGAGACTCAGCTGGTCCACGACCTCCTCTGCCATAGCAATGGTACGCGCAATCTTATATCCAGAACGAACCGAATATTGGCCCGATTTGGTGAACTGCCAACAGAACTCATCCCTGTGGAAGGACCGAGCAATAGGTAAACTTCTAATGATGGGAATATCACCAGCCTCGACAAACTGCTCAAGCTTCCGAAGGTCTCATTGCAGGGAGCACTTATCTATCAAATCACTGACCACCATCAATGGATGTACCACTAGGACACAAGCTCTTGCCGGCCTAGCTGGGCCACACGCTGGTATTAAGACCAGAACAAATCTTCTTACGCAATCCACAAAGTAACAAGGCCTTTGACGCCATAATGCTCCGCCATCCATAAGAAGGACTAGCCGACTCTGGGGCTTGTAAGGGAGAAGTATACTTGAAATACCGCCCCCTGAGTACCCTCGCAAGAAGAGAATGTGGGAATCTAATGAGACGCCACAGCTTTTTGGCCAAAAGAGCCAAATTAAACTCATGGAGAGTTCGAAACCCTAAACCCCCTTCCGCCTTAGATGCACATAACTTGTCCCATGTCGCCCAATGAATTCCCCGGCGAGGCGGATCAGAACTCCACCAATATCTCGCTATCGCACTCGTAATCTGATCACACGTCTCGAGAGGCAAGAGAAAACTCGACATCACATAAGTTGGTAAAGCTAGGGCGACCGCTTTAATTAGAACCTCCTTTCCACCCTTAGAGAGCCACTTTGAGGACCACATATTCACCCGAGTCTGCAAGCGGTCCCTAATGAAGGCAAAGACCTTACATTTAGAACCACTCAAATCTTACGGGATACCTAAGTAGGTTCCCATCCCTCCTTCAGCCTGGATACCCAGACTAGTCTTTAGCTCCCGCCGGATAGCTTCAGGGATGTTCTTCCCAAAAAGAACCGAAGATTTCTCCAAATTAACTCTTTGACCTGAAGCATTCCCATACACCTCTAGAATCCTCAAAATCTCCAAACACTCCTGGGGCTCCGTCTTGCAAAAAAAGAGGCTGTCGTCTGCGAACAGAAGGTGGGACACTGGAGGACTAACTCTCGCTACTCGCATCCCGGTTATGTGTCCCTTCCACTCCGCCTCTTTGAGAAGACCAATGAGCACTTTCGTACACATGATGAAGATAAAAGGAGACAAAGGACTTCTTGGCGCAATCCTCGCGCAGGCATGATACGGCCCCGCGGTTGACCATTGACCAAAACACGATATGACACCGACCTCACACACTGCATAATCCACCCGATCTATTTTTCCGCAAATCCCATCTTACGCATCACTGCCTCAACAAAATCTCACTCCACTCGATCATAGGCTTTACTCATATCCGAGTTCATTATCTTTTTTTGTGGCATCTGAGATAGTAAATATAAATTTACCTTAGTTGAATACCAAATCAATGCATTATATATAAATGGATGGTTAAGTTTATTCACTTGACCATTTGTGGAAGCCGCTTGAGAAGTAAGAAATGTTGGTTTATTTGGCACAAATAATAATTTTAGAATCGGCTCAGGATGGTGAAAAAAAAAAGATTCGGCTCATGATATTAACCTAGAGTCTTAAAGATGGCCTATTTTATTAGATACAAAAACTAAAATTTTAAAAGTTGACAATTTATTAGGAAGGAATTGTTATGCATCGAACAAAAGTGGAACATCAAGAAGAATTACAATATAGTAAATGCTAATTTAGCTATAAGAAACTAGTACACACAAAAAATACTAAAACTATTTGTGATTATTGACCAATGCTGAAATTGGGGTGAGCATTTTATCCATATCCGAATACCTGAAACGGAACCGATTCAAAAACAGACTTGAATTCGAACTCGAACTGAGTGAAATATCTAAATATGTTCGAGAGGTCGGTAGTTCGGGTATCGGGTTATCCGAATCAAACAACTACTTGATACTCGAATGAACATTCGAAATGCCTAGTAACTAAATATCCATATATACAAATACAAGTTTAATTAAATTAGTTATTTTAGATTATTTTTAATATGCAAACTAATTTTGGATATTTTGAATATTTTTTATAATATTTTGGATATTTTTTGAGTATTTTCATTAATTTTCAATATTTTGGTCATTTTAATATATACATTATAGTATAATTTCAATGTTTTTTTAAAAAAAATATGAATATATTTGGATACTCAAACTACTCATAATACCCTAATTTGAATAGGAGCCGATTAAATTTTTTTGGTACATCCAACATATCCAAAATCGACCCAAACAAACTCAAAAATACCGAAATAAATCCAAACCTTGTATCCCAATATCCGGTACCCAATAAAATCGATCTGATACTCGAATGGATACTCGGATACCCATCCCCACCTACTGAAACATAAAGAACCTTAATACAATAAATTGTTTTCACCGAATATATAAAGAGTGATTTACATTATAAGACACTTTCTGATTTTTAATGAATAAAAAAGACACATCTGGAACATAGGGCACTTTTTCCAGTTTTCAGAATAAATTTGGACAATTTTGTCCTTCAGCTTCACACAAGACGCGCGCGTGTACAGTGACTTCGTGGACAAGTCCATATTTTCTTGACTATTTAGACTAATCTAAATTATCAGTGGACATGTCCAATTATCAGTATCTTAAATTGACAATCTTTATACACAATAAAATTACTAATAAACACGTATATAATAGAATAATTTATATAAATTATGATTTTTTTTTATATTTTAGTTAATAGCTCATTTTTAAAATTCATTAATAACAATTCACATTGTAATTTATTTAAAATTTTAGGTTTTATAAACATTTTAACTATGAACATGTCCACATTAACATATTCATATAAACATGTCCACATTAATATATTTGAGAAAATCGATATCTAGTCTCAGCATGTTCAAATGAATTTTTTTGGGATTGGATTAAGTTAAATACTAAATTCGATGAAAGAGTCCAACATATCCAAAATCGACCCAAACAAACTGAAAAATACAGAAATAAATCCAAACCTTGTATCCCAATATCCGGTACCCAATAAAATCGATCTGATACTCGAATGGATACTCATATACCCATTCCCACCTACTGAAACATAAAGAACCTTAATACAATAAATTGTTTTCACCGAATATATAAATATTAGAATTGTCCAAGGTGTTAAAAGTGAAAAATGAAAAAAAAAAAGAAAAGAAAAAGTAGAGATGGCCCATTTTAGATAGCAAAGGAAGAAAGTGTACAGAAGAAAAAGTCACACGCTTCCAAAAGTTTCCAACCATCAAAACCGCCTCCTGCAACCCTCCCATGTGCTCTCTCTCTCACACACACAAATTTTATTCTGGGGATGCTCGTGATTCTTCACAAGTTTTTTAAACTTTACTTTTAAAAATTATTTAAATTTCCCATATAGAAATCATCGCGCGAAAGAAAAGAATCTCACCTTTAAGCTTCCGTAAAAATTCAAAGTTGGAATGGCAAACTGGGAAACTTAAATTTTACTAGTAAAAGATCATCTAAAGAAGAAAGAGTGCAATTAATGTCATACATTGAATGATCATTTTAAATGCACTAAAGGTCTTTTTTTTGGTCAGGAAAATGCACCAACGTTTATTGATACATTTAAATTACATCATAGTAAGTATTTTTTAACCATGTTTCAAAAACTTTGAATTATATTGCGTTTGTGCCATATGTTCTGCAGCTTCTGCTAATATTTTGACATCTAGTAAAAAAATTAATAAAAGGCCAATAATGAAAAAGTAAAAAAAGAAAGTTGCATTTCAACCTTATAGAAGACGGTTAAAGTAGTAAATGAAGGGTCAAAACATTCTATAAATTCCCCCTTCCTTCTTCTCTTCTATCAATGCAACTATCTTTCTCCCTCCTCACAATTAAATTTCTCACTCTCTACAAAGCTCTCAAGTTTCTCAAAGAGAATGTTCATGTAAGCATCTCTCCTCTCTATTCCATACTGATTTTTCAATTTTTTTTCTGTCTGAGGGTTTTAAACTTTTTTATGTAAATCTTTAAAAATTTACAATTGCAGGGGGAAAATGGCACTTTTGGTGTTGGGTTTTGCTGCAATGGTGTGCTCTGTGCATGGCTATGACGCTGGATGGGTCAATGCTCATGCTACCTTCTATGGTGGGAGTGATGCTTCAGGAACAATGGGTATGTCTCTGCCAGTTAAAAACTTCATGTTTTTTAAAGAAGCACTCTCAATGTGTTCGATGAAATGCGTCAACGAAAAAACTAAAAGTACGAAATTTGTCAATTTTGTTTGTCTCTAAGGTGGGGCTTGTGGGTACGGGAATCTTTACAGCCAAGGATACGGAACCAACACGGCGGCTTTGAGCACCGCGTTGTTCAACAACGGCCTTAGCTGCGGCGCGTGTTTCGAGATCAAGTGTCAGAGCGACGGCGCGTGGTGTTTACCTGGTGCTATCGTAGTCACCGCCACCAACTTCTGTCCTCCAAACAACGCACTGCCGAACAACGCTGGTGGTTGGTGTAACCCTCCGCTTCACCACTTTGACCTCTCTCAACCCATTTTCCAACGCATCGCTCATTACAAAGCTGGTGTAGTCCCCGTTTCTTACAGAAGGTATACTACATTTTAACCTTTTTTTGTTTTGGTAAACTCAACATTTCAACAAAACTTACTTGCAATTTCTTCAAATGGGTTTTGATTTTCTCGTATTGGTTGTTCAATATTGTGCTTTCTTCCCCTGTTTCTACAGAAATTACCATTTAAAGTTTCAATTTTTATGCAATTTCTTATCTGGGTATCAATATTCTAATAATGGGTCTTAATAAATCTTGTTTTCATGTGTAGGGTACCATGCAAGAGGAGGGGAGGCATAAGGTTTACAATTAATGGCCACTCTTACTTCAACCTCGTTTTGGTTACCAATGTCGGTGGTGCCGGAGATGTTCACTCGGTTGCGATTAAAGGTTCCAGAACTAATTGGCAACAAATGTCAAGAAACTGGGGACAAAACTGGCAGAGCAACAATCTTTTAAATGGTCAAGCCTTGTCCTTTAAGGTCACTGCAAGCGATGGTCGAACTGTAGTCTCCAACAACATTGCTCCTGCCAGTTGGTCGTTCGGACAAACCTTCACCGGCCGTCAGTTCCGTTGAGAATTGTGTCAAATTTGGTTTTATGTAGTTTAGGGTTTTGTGGAGTGTGAGAGGATGGAGGTGAAGGTTTTAGGCTCTTTAGGGTTTTAATTGCAGAGCCTTAAAACTTTTTCTTACTCTTTTAAGGGTAAAATGGTGAAAAGAGCTTGTTTTATAAGGGTTCTTGTTGTCATTTTAAATTTTAAGGGTTAGGGTTGTAGCAAGTGAGTCTGTGTTGTGTTGTGTGTGCATCTTTTAAGCAAAGGAACCTCTACGTTTCACCACTAGGGTTTCTTTGTTTTATCACTGTTTTTTGTTTAATCTTTTTTAGCTTCTGTCATTTAATTTCAAAAAGACAGAAGTGGGTAGAGGCAGAGGAGGAATATCACCTCCCTCCCGCCATGTGTTTGTTTTTTTTTTCTATTTGGGTTGTCGTTTATATTAAATGCTAACAAGTTGTAATGTAAGGACTAAAGCTGTTTGTGTTCAGCTTTACTTATAAGTTTGATAAGTGTTCGTTACTCTTATTCCTGAGTATGCAATTTTTGTGTTTCTTATGAAGTAAGTTTGAGACTAGAAAAAAAAAGTCTGATTTATTTTGTTTATGAAAAGATTGTCTTAAATTTGAAGGCTAGACAGTTTGGTGAATATTATGAATTTAGGTAAGAGTAGAGGTTTCAAAATGGGTAGAATTCTATGGGTCAACCCAATCCATAGAATAAAATGGATTAATAGTTAAATGACTTGCAATTAAATAGATAGGATTAATGAGTCAAATGGATCAAATTTGACCATCTCAAATTTGAACTCTAGAAAGTTAGGTGAATATTGTAAATTTATGTGCGAGGAAAAATCAATGTCCTTGTGATAGTGAAGATGCTAATTAGGGTAGGATCAGGAAACTTCAAGTATTCTTGTTAGTAGCCTCACTTGAGATAAATATAAAGGTACACTTATTACATATTAATCACAAATACCATAAGCCTAATAACGATTTACAAGACAATATATAATAATTTTATAGTAACAGTTTTCCATAACAATATTGTAACATCTCTGTAGAAACTAGGTTTGATTCCAACTTGTTTATTAAGTTTCATGAAGGATGGCAACATGTGGTTTAAATACTCCAACTGAGTGCCCCCTTTGTAATCTTCAAGAAGAGATTAGAGAGCACCCCTTCTTACATCGTGCCTATAGTCAATAAATTTGGAATTCCCTACTTTAAAGGCTAGGACTAGGTGTGGCTATGTTCATGGCTCCAAGGATCCACTCTAAAGGCAGAAACTCACAATGCTGGTAGGGATCTATATCATATGGAAGGAAAAGAATAGTAGGCTACACAACAATGACGCATATTCCACATGTCAACTCTTTGTTCAAATGGATCGAGACATTATCCTCTCTAGGATCCACCAAAAACTTTCTCCAAACTACTATTAGCTTTGTTCGCCGACGGCTAAAGTGACAGTTGAAGATCTTTAACATTCACAATTGTTTCAATTTCATTTTTTAATTTTTTAGCCAGTTGTAAATAAGAACAACAAGTCATTTTAATATTTTGATCTATGTATATGATTCTTATTTTATAAAAAAAGAGTTCTTCCACGTCCTATTTGTGACTTCTCTTTTGAGGTATCTAGTGTTCTGACACTTTCGCCACATATATGAGTTCTCAAACCACACGTGAAACTCTCGTTGTTGCAATGTTATTCAATATTTTTTGAACTACACCAATGACTTTTCTCTCGCACCAGTTATAGAACAAATGATTATTCTATTTTCTTGCGTATCAGCTGTATCGTGTTTTCATTGCAGATTTTTTTATTCGTACGTCATCCATACGAATTATTTTTATTATCCCTCGTAAGGACTACAGCTCCCCTTAGATTCTCGTCGAGGAAGAATTATTTACCACTTTTTAATGGAAATGATCGCGTTGACAAAACAAAAAAGAAATATTTGGTATAGAAAAAGAAACCGTAGACAATATAAATTTTGTAGTTTTCATCGGATTTGCTAATCCAAAAATGTGTTTTCTTGTTTGTTAAATAGAAGATGATTTTGATAGACGAACAAAGTTTCGTTTTACACAATTAATATTAGAAATGTACAAAATGTATAAGAGAAACATAGAATTTGTGACAGAAAAGCAAAAGAATAAAGAGAGAATTACCTAGAATAACTCTAAAAAATTTAAAAATTACTAGAATAACAACTTTTTACTAAACTAACTCTAATATTTTGGCAATTTACCATTAAACCCTTGATATTTTATTTTTCAGACTAATTGAAAAAACAAAAAAATTAAAAAACAACTAAGATATTTTAAATAAAAAACGAAAA
The DNA here is from genome assembly GCA_900406275.1 of Anastatica hierochuntica. Taxonomy (NCBI): domain Eukaryota; kingdom Viridiplantae; phylum Streptophyta; class Magnoliopsida; order Brassicales; family Brassicaceae; genus Anastatica; species Anastatica hierochuntica. The sequence continues at coordinate 17,617 of OVAN01004203.1, forward strand.
TATAAAAACTTGGATCGAAAAATAAAAAATATTAAAAACTAAAAATTTATAAGAAAATAAAAACTATATAAATAAAATTTATAAAAGTAAATTTATAATAAAAAATTATATAAATGAACATTCACAAACTTAAAATTAAAAATAAAATTTTTACAGTAGAATTTGTTTCTAACTAATAAAAAAGAAAATTAAAAATAAAAATAAAACACTTTATAATACAATAAAAAATTTTATAATTATTTTTTTAAAATTTAAATTATGTACATTAAAAATAAAAACTAAAAATTAAAAAGTAAATTTTATAAAAATTAAACTAAAATTTTTATATAAAATAAAAAGAATAATTTTAACTAAAAAGAAAAATTGATTTAAAACTAATAAAAACGAATAATAAAAATGAAAACTAAAAATTTTATAACAAAAGAAAAAATCATATAATAAATAATTAAAATAGACTAAAAATAACAAGATATATTAAGATTAATAAAAATAAGAAACATTAATAAAAGTATTAAAATTTTATGAAATTATTAAAAAATAATTCTAAAATTAACAAAAAGCTAGTTAAAATCAAATAAAATTATTGCTTATTTTTTAAAATGACTAAAAGAAAATAAAATTTTATATAATTTTTTAATTTAAATAAATCATATACAGGAAATTTAGGGTTTTAATGAAAATATTAATAAATTTCCTGTATATAATAAATTGAAATTTCACTATAAAAGAATGATAAATATAAAATATGATAAAACATAAAACATTAAAATTAATAAATAAATTTTTATTTGATGTTGTTACAGATTAATTTTAACTGTTTTTTAATTCAGTAATTTATTATACAAATATGTAGCAATGAAAATAAAATATAGAAAAAATCAAAAATAGTAAACAACTCAATAAAATAAATCTGTAGTGACGAAAATTTTTTTTGTGTTATTCTAATCAGAGAAAAATATGTGATATTATGATAAGAGAAACTCTGTAGTCAAAGCATATAAATCTGTGGCTCTTCAAAAAACTGTAGCAACATAAAATAAATCTGGAGCCACTTGACGTTAGTCTAGTAATTAACTTTTTCAAAAAAATATGTAGTTTTTTCAAAAAAATATGTAGTTTTTTCAAAAATGTCTATAGCCAAACTACAGCCTTTTTAAGACAATACAAAATCTGTAATGACGTGTTTTCAAAATTTTAAGATCGAAAAACAAATCTGTTACATAAAATCTGTGGTATTTTGAAAAATCTGCAGTAATTGCACAAAAAATCTGTAGAAAACAAAAAGTCTGTAGTAAAGTAGAATAAGTCTGCAATGATTTTTCAAAAAAAAATCTGTGAGACACTTAAAACTCTGTAGCATCAATGATGAAAAATCTGTGAAAAAAACAAATATGTGGCTTCATGTATGTATAAAAGTCTGTAGTTTTGGAAAAAATCTGAGGTTCCAAAAAACAAATCTGTATACAGATTTATAAATTTTGGAGAAGTTAAAGTCACTACAGATTTGTTTTCCAAATTTTTTGCACTTTCCAACGAATTTCATTAATGACATTCTGGTAATATTGTTTTTTTTAACAAGTTGATGGAAGGGTACTATGGATATTAAAAAACTCAAATAACTCTAATATTATGTGATGTTATTCTAGTTATTTATGCTTTTTTGGAATTAGTCTAATTTTTTTTCCTAAGAATAAATGCTATAATAAAAAAAGAAAAGAGATTTAACCCTCCTCAAAATGATGAAATACTGTTTTTGAAGAACGTAGACACGTGAAAAAAGTCATCAATAGTTTTCATGTAGTATCATAAGAATGTGTCTTGTTATGAATGAAAAGACGGTGAAGGATGCAAATCTGTATTCCAATATTCTAATTTAACATTTTGAAATTTAAAGAGACATTTCACAAACTTCTGCCTTTTCTCTTTTATCTATCTGTCCGTTTCAATTCCAAAGCTTTTCTCCTCTCGCTGTCCCTCTTTGTGTTGCATTTTACTGCATGACAATAAAGAATTTGTATGTCCCATTTGTCAGAATCTTTATGTAGACTTTCTTTGTTTTCTTTTAATGTGACCACATAGTTTTTGGGCCAATCTTATTCTCATCAAGATCTTAATGCCTATTGGTAATTCTTATAATTGATCGTGAGTTCTTAAAGGGTTTTAACTAATTAATGGTCATCTCTTATTATTAGTTATTATCATTACTATTACCAATTCACCTTTTTATTGGGGTGAATTTGGTTTACGATTCAATTTCACCTGAACTTTAGAGAGAAAATGAATATCACGTGGATAAGTTTGATATTATCTTGGTAGAAATTAGTATCTAGCAACGTATTTATTTCATTTAAAAGATTTTCATGGAAAACTAGGCTTGAATGGATGAAAGATTGGTTGGGTTTTTTTGTCTGTCGATTATTTGGATTTAGTTTGGGAAAAATGTCAAATATCTTCGATTTTCAAATTGGAGTCAATAAAAACTCAAACATTCAAATGAATCATTTAAATCATCAACTTTTTAAATTAAGTCCATTTTAATCTCGATATTTCGATAAGGGAAAAATCTTTAAAAATACACCAACTATTTTTAATTTGTACAAATACTACACGAACTTTTTCGGTTACCATTTTAATACACCATAGTCTGGGGGTTTCTTGGAAGGAATACAAACTCACGCGGAACTTGAAATTCGGATTCGATTCTCTACTAATACGATATTTCGTTTTATTAAAAATTATATATTTATTGCGTTAGGTGGGTTCGAACCCAGGTTCGTTAAAAGAAGATCACGTCGTAATTACCACTACACCACCGCAACCATTCTTACTTTTTTTCTAACATATTTGTATATTATATATGTTTAGTTCGAAAAAATTAATTTATTTTACCCAAATAATTAAATTATATTATTAAATTCTCTTACGATTTACATTCCAAGATATATTTTGTACAAAATTATTAGCTTCATTTAAAGGAGTATCCTTATAATTATCTTTTAAATTAATAGTATTTTTTAGGTTATTCCTTATAATTATCCTTTAAATTAATCTAATAATTTTGAAAAATATATTTTTACATACAAATATTTTTAAATCGTTCTCATGACAATTAATCTAAATGTAAATGATTTTAAAAATATTTACATGTAAAAATATATTTTTTAAAAAATTATTAGATTAATTTAAATGATAATTATTAGGAATAAGATAATTATAAGGATACCCTTTAAATGAAGCTAATAATTTATGTAAAAAATATATTTGTATGTAAATTGTAAGATAATATAGTAATATAGTTTATTTATTTGTGTAAAATAAATTAGTTGTTTCGAACTAAACAGATAAAATATGCTAATATGTTGAACAAAGAATAAGAATGGTTGTGGTGGTGTAGTGGTAGTGACTATGTATGTTGTCTTAATGAACCCGGGTTCGAACTTACCTAGTGACATAAATATATTATATTTTTTTAAAAACGAAAAATCGCATTAGAAGGGAATTGAACGCGGGTTCCGAGTGGATTTGTATTCCTCCGGAGAAACCGCTAGACTAACGGAAATATTTAGTTATTGTTCGAATTAATAATATATAAGGGTATATCGAAACTAACACCCGTCAAAACCGATGTTAACGGTTCCGTTAGCTCCGTTAACGTCCGTTAACGACGACGTTGAAAAATTGCAAAATTTGAAACTTGGAGTATTAAAATAGCAACTGAAAATAGTTGGTGTATTAAAATGGTAACCGAAAAAGTTTGTGTATTATTTGTACAAATAAAAAATAGTTGGTGTATTTTTAAGGATTTTTCCCTTTCGATAACTAAACTAATTTAATGCCAACGAAAATCAAAGTAAAATTTAATTAACTTATGTTAAAAAATAGAACGACGTCGTTTTAAGTAAAAAAATTAAACAAGATAAATCGCCTTTTCAGTTTTCAATTCTGACCTCCTATCATTGATTTTGACATCAAAAATCAATATGAAAATAGCGGTGATAAAAGTCAAAAGAACAAATTGCTCATCTCTATAGAAACGGGAGACATAGCTCTTATTATACTGAGAACTCAAACTGTCGTACACATCAAACTTTCCAAATTTTACAAGATTTAAAACTCTTTAATTTTACAAATTTATGTGTTTTTTTTATTTTCCATGTTAACATTAAAGAAAATAAGAGTTTACATACACTATACCCATCAGATTTACTACTACTTAAGTGGAACCTATTACATCAAGCTTGGTGGTCACCAATAAAGCTAATCATACATCCAAAATACAATTCAAGAAGACTTGTTTGAGATTTAAACGTTCCCGGAAAGCTTAGAAGTTTATTCCTCATAGATCGATCTATCGTAGTCTTGAGGTCTCCGATAGAAGTTGATGTTCTGTTAAATATCCTAGAGTTTCTCTCTTTCCATAGAGTTTAAACAGAGAGTTGGAGCAAAAGCTTGAAGATTGTGATTCTTTTCTTGCATTCATCTTGTGACGGATTTGAGAGAAGTGCCAGCACTCCATGGAGAGTTGTTGGTGGATTTTGACAAAAAATTTTAGCAAAAGATATTCATAGGCTCTCAGAGAACAGACAGGAGAAGAAGAGATGTTGTGTGGATTCAATACCCGACCTGCAAAACACACAAGCTGGCGCTACTTCCATTCCCCACGAGATCAATCTGTCTTTAGTAGGGAGTCTTCCAAGCATTGCAAGCCATAAAATGAGAGCACATCGAGGAATGTTCTCCTTGAACCAGATGCACTTTGGCCATTGGAGAGTTGGTGTAGTAACTCGCAATTGGTCCCATGTATCCTTAGTAGAGAAGGTGGTGATGTAGTTACACAAATTTTATGTGTTTTTGTGATTATATATGTAAATAGTGGTTGGTGTTGGTTAGAAGAGAAATAATAGAACGATAATATGATTTTATTTTCTTGTAGTGGAAGCATTATGTCATTTGTTTGTATGTGATAGTGTAATGTAATTTATTTTTCCATACAATTGAAAATTTTTAAGGTTAACAAAATAGTTGACGGCGATAGAAAATTCTACCGTGTAGAATGAGATTGCATAAAATGAAAGTAGAATTGTAGCCAAGAACAATTTCTCATTTGTTGAAGTTCCCCAAAGCAAAATTATTCTCAGACACAAGAGCGAAGAAGTCTATTATTTTCCTCCATCGAACATCACGTTTTATGCTTTGCATCACAATTCGTAAGCCTTTTTTGTCGTTAACAATTATTTTTTCTTCATATTGATTCACCTTCCATTTTAGATTGATTGGTAAAGCGTTTATATCACTATTACGGAGACCAAACGTGTAGTCAACACAAACTATGGTCCACGGTCAAAGTATTTTAAAAAAAGAGGCACACGTGTGTGATGTGCTCAAAGTTTTACTCCAAGAAATAACACAATGCTGCAAGTGCACAATGGTTCTAATAGTACTTAGAGATCGAATCCTCAAGGATCAAGAACTACACTACGAGCTTATGAAAATCGAATTAAGTTAAAGTGAAACTAATGAGTTTTGTTGTTGAGATATGATGCAAGAAATTAACAGAAAATCAAACTAAAATCAGAAAGTAAACAATGTCAAATTATCAACAGGAGAAAGCATAGGGCATTGGGGAAATCTCAGGTAATCAAGGATCAAATAAAACAGATAAATATTTCGATAAATTCAATAGGTTTGTCCTAGAACTTGAATCATGCAAGGATAATCAATCTACTTCCGTAGTATCAATATTGAAGTCTAAACAACCTAAATTATTCAACCCCCGTTGGTAATCAAGTGAATAAGCAAGCATAAAGTTCAGATTCGATAGTTCACAAAAACTCGGTAAAATCACACCCGTGAAGACCGACGTTTTCGCTCATCCAGATTAAGCAAGTCAATTTAAAAACGTTTTTGGAGAATAAATTAATCCCAAATGACAGTATCTAGATGGTCAATCAAGAAACAATCATCAAACAACCATCTAGATGAAGAACCCTAAGGAAATCATCAAATCTAACAACCTAACAATCAATCCATTAATCACCTTTTAAAACCCCTAAACCCAACAAGTGAACTACTCAAAACTCATCATAATAGTAGGTATGAATGAGATATATTTAAAAAAAAAATCAATTGATTAAGAGCAAAAAGGTTTAGAAATTTAGCAATATCGATTACAAAGTGAGATCTTCTCCTTGGAAGCTCTTGAAATAAAATCTCTTTAAGGAACAGGTATGGCACGAGTTCTCAACCTCATAAATATATTTTCTCTCTAAAATTCGTGTCTCTCTCCTCACAAAATGCTAAAAATAATTATTTATAGTATTAGGTCAAGAAAAGTTGGTTTAGGTTAAGTTGGGGTCGAGATTGGGTTGAGACCGGTTTAGGTTGATTTTTGGCCTAGACCGGTGCTAAAATGTTTCCAACCAGTCAGGGAGAGTTGTGACACCTTTTGGTGCTTCATTCTTGTCAAAACCCGGTCATAGCTCACTTCTAGGCACATTTCACCTTCAGGGCAGATGGACCAGTCTTCACTAAAATGCATATAACTTTTGATCCAGAGATACAAATGTTTTAAAACCAACTCCATTTGAAAGCTAACTCAAAATGATATTGTCTGTAAAAATTTCATCAAAATACATTGAGGGTAAGGTCTCTATCTTGGATGATTTCTATGATGCATCAAAACTGTCCAGAAACTGACTTTTGCTCCAAATGAGTTCAAATTGCTCCATAATGCATTGTTCGACCTGAAATGACTTTTAACACTACAAATACAAGAAAATTACCATTTTTGATAAAGAAAAGCATAAAAATAACAAGAAAACAAACTAAATCTAAAGGAAAAGACTGTAAAATAATGATGTTATCAACTCCCCCAGACTTAGCTTCTTGCTTGTCCTCAAGAAAAGTAAACCAAGAACGAAAAAGAGGTTTAAAAATTGGAAACTTACCTGAACTTACTGAATGTATTGGTGATTTTAACTGTAGTAATCCACTAATACCAGAGTCAACATTAGATAGAACCTTCAATAATCACCAGAAATCTAACAACGTCTCCAATTCAGCCACAATCAACAAAAGTGACCCAGGATCTCCATCACCACACCTAAAATCTACAATGTGTGGTCTTTTCGAGAGAGTATTGATCAAAGAACACATAAAATTAAATCAATCAAGATCCTTACATTTTACAGCCCACAATCGGTTTATTTCCTCTTTCTTAATTATTCAAATTTTAAATGCTTTTTAGACGCTGATTTTTCCCTACTTTTCTACGGTATCATTTTATTCTTTCTATCAGCCTCTGAGAATCGATTTTTCCTTACTTTCCTAGGGTATCATTTTATTTATTTGAGCCTCTAAGAAGCACTAAGAGCTGATATCATCACTTTGTCCCAATAACTTTTGATTTGAAGATTTAGTTTGATTGGCGGTCCTTAACATTCTGCTCCAGTCTCAAATTAATGTATGGAATGATCCTAAAGATGGCTTAAACGATTTGGATCCGCTATCTTGTCAAAGTTGAAAAACTGAATTTGAGGCATTTTGGCTCTGACACCGGTCGACTGCTATTTTTTGGCAAGTCCCAATATTTTGTCAGTCGTCATCCGGTCGAAACATATTTCAGGTTCCTTTGTTGTTGTCTTGAGCCCTATTTTTTTTTCTTGTTTTTCTAAAATCTAAAAAGTTAAAACTAAATATTAGACATCTAAATAAGTCCTAGAAAATTAAAAATAAAATTAAAAACCATGTGGATTGCCTCCCACAAAGCGCTTGTTTTGAGTCTTTTAGCTCGACTCCTGGACCATTTAAATGGGAGGTGGATTGCTTAAGGGAATTGTTTCCCTTTCGGTGTAGTCAATTTCTGCAAGATATGACTTGAGGCATTGTCCATTGACTGTGAAATCTCCTCTATCTCGATTCCATAATACAATAGCTCTATACGGTTTCACTTCTTTGATTTTGAATTGTCCATACCATCTTGATCTCAGCTTTCCGGGAAAGAAATTTAGTCGTGAATTGAAGAGTAGAACATGGTTATTTGGTGAAATTACTCGAGGAATAATCTTCTTATTATGATATGCCTTAGCTTTTTCCTTATAAATTCGGGAATTCCCATAAGTTGGTGAATTTCCTCAAGCTCATTCAGTTGAATCTACTACAAGAAACAATCTAATTTGCGAGGAAGGTTTCAGTAGCAATTTCCTCGCAAATCACGATTTGCGAGTAAAAATTGCCGGTAGCAAATTGCTTCTCGCAAATGAATTTTACTCGCAGTTTACTCGCAAATTTGCGAGGAACCATATATACTCGCTAGTTCCTCGCAATTTTGCGAGTAATCTGCGACTATTTATTTGAAAGTAAACTGCGATTACAAAACACAAGCAAAAATTTGGGAGTGATTTGCGAGTGATCACTCGCAAATTCCTAGCAAAAACTTTCTAGGAATTTGCGAAAGCCATGTTTCCTCGCAAAATTTTGCTAGGAAATTGCAAGAGACCATTTTCCTAGCAAATTTTGCTAGGAAATTGCGAGTAGTCTCTCGCAAATTCCTAGCAAAATTTTGCTTGAAATTTGCGAGAGACCATTTTCCTAGCAAATTTTGCTAGGAAATTGCAAGTGTTCTCTCGCAAATTCCTAGCAAAATTTTGCTTGGAATTTGCGACGGTACACTCGCAATTTCCAAGTAAATATTTAAAATTTGTTTAAAAAANTCAAGTAAATATTTAAAATTTGTTTAAAAAAATATATGAAATAATTAAAATTTTAAAAATGAAAATATTTTATAAATTTTAAAGAAAATTAAATAAAAACATCCGAAATATTTCAAATATTTTAAATTGTTTAGAAAACCAAATTAAATTAAAACCAAATTAATATACTAATTATTAATTATACTAATTAATTAATATAA
>OVAN01004204.1:0-26527 GCA_900406275.1 Anastatica hierochuntica
CTTCTTCAATTCCGTAGACTTGGTTTACTCGGTTTCAAGCTTACTCCAACACTTTTAGCGTATCTTCGAAAAATGTATTTGCTTTGTTTTACCCTTTTATCATAGTTTTGAAATATTGGGTTGCAGGAGTCTCCTCCCGTCATACCACCCTTTCCAAAGAGCTGGTGTTTCGACACTTACGCCGCAAGCATGGAGTTTTATAACCACAATGAAAATGGATTTTCTAACGTGGTGCTGGTGTTCGTACTTTTTAGCAAGGAGCCAAAGACTATCTTTTTGCATCATCATTGAAGCAGACATCTATCTTTTATTAGAATCACTTTTAATTGTTGTATTTTTAAGTTCTCGTGTTTTTTGCCTTACTTGTAAACCAAAAACATAATCTATACCTTTCACCCTTGTAAAACCGGCGGATTTCGCCGGGATCTCCCTAGAGGAGATCTTTTTATCGCTTTTTTAATGAAAAAGGGTTTTGGTTGGCAAAAAAAAAAAAAAAAAAANGAAAGTTATCGATGATGGAAAAACTTTCGACATGCTACATTCTTTCTTTCTACTTTTTCATACCATTAAATAACTATACAATTTTGATGATTTCTCATGAAAAAGTACATTTTATATATGTAATCTACTAAATATTGTACTAGAAAACAATTAAGCAAAATGGTTATGATCAATTGAGACGTAATATTTTCATTTGACCATAAGAACATCGTATTTGTGGAAGATTTATTTTCTCTAATATAAAGAAATGATTATAGCATTTCTCTGACATATTCGAACTTAATTTATCCAAAAGTAACATATCGAGTAGGGAGATTCATTCTCAAAATGGATCATAAGCATAAAACAAATCAATTAATCCCCAAGCACCAAATCTTCCTTCTCTCGCCACACCGCGTGAACCTCGTCTGTACGGAACCGCTGCGTAAAGGTGGTGTCTTGAATCGGCGTTTCAATACCCTTATCGAACGCGAGTAAACCTGTGTACGCAATCATCGCTCCATTATCGATGCAGTAACGGTCATCCGTTGCAAACAGCTTACCGTCACGTTCAGAGCACATCGTCCTCATCATGTCCTGTAAACGTTCGTTACACCCGACACCGCCAACTATCAATACATCTTTCTTGTCACAATGCGCCATTGCTCTCTCCGTGATCTCAACCAACATGGCAAACACCGTCTCCTGCGAGAACAACAATCATCATCTAAAATGTTCAAAACATTTCGTTCATGTGGCAAGATTTGTCACTTACGGAACATAATAGATTAGCCTTACTTGAAGGGAATAGCACAAGTCTGCTGGTGTGCACTCATTGTTCTTGAGCTTCTCCTCTGCGGTAGTTTCAATATAACTCAATATTCCACTGAACGATACATCCATACCTTTAACAGCATAAGGGAGATCGATAAAGTTTTCTCCTTTCTTCGCAAGCTATTAAAAACCCAAAAATAAAACAAACAAATGAGTATACAACATGGTTCTTGAATGTTTGATAGCATCTACTTTCTGTTACTTTCAGATGAAATTTACCTGCTCGATGTTATAACCGGGGCTTGGATCATTGGATAGATTCAAGACTCTAGCGAACCGATCCAAGCAATTACCGACAGCAATATCAATGGTCTCACCGAATATCCGGTATCTACCTTCACTATAAGCAATCACCTGTGTGTTCCCACCACTAACATACAGAACAACGGGATCGTCAGCTCCAGTAACTACTCTTCCCATCTCAATGTGAGCCACACAGTGATTCACAGCAACAATCGGCTTTTTCCAAAGCTGTGACAACACCCTAACGACAATGGCTGAGACCTGCAATGGCGCCCCCATCCCAGGGCCTTTGGTGTAACAGATGCAGTCGATTTCTTCGGGAGTTACTCGGGAAGTTTCAAGAGCTGATTTGACTAAAGGAAGAACATGGTCGAGATGGTGATGCGCAGTCTCCCTAGGAAGAAAACCGTGACCAGGCGGGGTTATGTATGTATGCCGAGGATTCGCTAAGATTGTACCGTCTAACGTCACAATCCCGACCCCAATCTTGTTAGCTGATCCCTCGAAACCAATGGCTATCTTTCTCTTCATTCCTTTGATTCAAGTCAACAACACAAACTCGCTACACAACGGCAACAAAACAGAGCAGGTAAACACAAAACAGAGGATTTAGATGAAGAGAAAACCCAAGTTTTTAGTCTAAATCAATTCGTATAGTTTATTTTTAGCAAAAAATAACAAACAAATAACTCATTTCCATTGGATTCAAAAGCAGATTCGTATAACCTAACTTTGATTCCCACATTCACTGTGGATGAAAGATACTAAATCTTTGTCATGGTGTTTTGTAATCAAACTCAAGATGTAAGAATCGAAATAGTTCTATGAGTAAAAGAAACTCAATAGTGTAAATAAGCATCGACCAAGACATATGAACATACCTCAAACTTCTCCGTTTCCACTGTTCAATCTACGCCTTCTTATGTTTGAAGATTCTTCGATTAATAACAAAATATTTCACCTTCCCAGATGATGGTCGATTGAATTCAATTAGGGCTTTTGTTTTCTGCAATTTGGGTTCTGGTTCAATTTTGATTCGGACTAATTCAAATTTTTAATTTCGGTTTAGTTTAATTTTTAAGTAGGAGGCTTTTGGTTCAATTTCCATTTTGAAATTAGACGCGTGAGGTTACTTCTTCGTTTCTTTTTTTTTTTTCCATCATTTCCTTCTTTTTTTTTCCGTCTTTCATCATTTCCTTCTTTTTTCCTCTGACATTGACAGATTCATACAAGGAAGTTGGAACACAGTCATATAAAGCCCAATCTCTAGGAATCAAAGTGATTTGTCTAGAAAATGTATATGCGCACCGGTTGGCCTCTCTGTATGTGAAGGCAAACCGAGTATCTTCATAACTTGTGGACCATCGTAAAACCGCATCCACATAATGTGTAAGCCGTAAGTTATGTACCCTGCCTTTAACCAGCTGCGTTACATATTGGTTATCCCCTTCAAAAATGACTTTCTGAAACCCCAAATTTATAGCAGCTTGCATGGCCTAGATGAGAGCCGAGAGTTCTGCGGCATCAGTTGTGTGGCGTCCTTGAAACTTCCCCATACCGCATTGCATTACTTGTCCATTATAGTTCCTTATTATCCAACCCATTCCCGATTGACCATCTTCATGATTGGAAACATCGTAGTTACACTTAACCCATCCCTTTGGGGGTCTAGTCCAATGGCTATTCCGAGAACTCCTATGGGTATGTTGCGCATCCGCTGATGTGGTTGCAGTAATCCACTCTTCTGCGTCGTCCGTGACTTTTTGTATAAGCGATCTTATGGTCAAGTGCTAATGATTGAAAACTAGTTCATTCCTAGATTTCCAGAGCCTCCAAAGTATTAGAAAAGGGAGTGTTTGTTGGAGTCGTTGAAGCGTAGGGTCTTTGTGGATTTTGATTAAAAATCTAAGTTTTTCTTCAAGGGTGGTATCCAGCCTATCCAAAAGATCCATATTGATACCTGCCAACCTCCAGACCGAGCGTGCATATGGGCATAAGAATAGAAGACGATCTGTTGTTTCCTCTTCCGTACAACACCGACGACAAATAGGATCAACATCAATTTGTCGGCATCGGAGATTCGATGATACTGCCAGAGCCTTTGAGCCAATACGCCACAAAAAGTGTTTATATTTAGGCCCCACGTTGAGTTTCCAAATGTCCATAGCAATGTCTGGAGAAGATGCTAGGAGGGGCGTGTTCTCCATTTGTTCATCATACTCCACTGCAAACCGATATCCTGACTTGGCTGTGTAAACGCCGTCTCTAGTATACGGCCAGACGAACTTATCCTTCATTGGGTATAGTGGTAAGAAGGTTTTGAGGATATAGTGATGGTCCTCCTCCTCAATTAACTCTGAAATAGCGTGAACGTTCCAATGGGGCTCATTAGCATCAATTAGCACGGAGACTGGTAAGTGGGGATTAACTCCTTGAAGAGTTATGGGCGGGCGAGCTGGGTGGAAAGGAAGCCATGGATCCATACTAAGTTTGGTATCTTTGCCATCACCAATGAAAATATGCCCACCTTTCACTAGCAATTCACAGCCAAAGCGCAAAGAGCTCTACCCATAAGAGGGTTGTGATCCCGCCTTGGCCTTAAGAAAGTCGTCGTCTTTAAAGTAGCAATCTTAAGGACTCTATAAATCAAATTGTCTGGCCTCATCATGATCTTCCAAACTTGATTGGCAAGGAGTGATTGATTAAACCTATGTAGTTCACGAAAGCCTAGACCCCCAGACTTCTTGTGTTTAGTCATCCTCTTCCACGAAACCCAAGCCATTTTCCTTTTATCATCCGCAGAACCCCACCAAAATCGTGATAACAAAGAGTCTATCTCGTCACATATTTTCATTCGGGGCTTGAAGAAGTTCATAGAATACACAGGCATGGCTAGTGCCACACTTTTAATGAGGGTTTCTTTCCCAGCTGGATAAAAATCTCGTCTGCCAACTCAATATTTTCTTGGTGACAACCTCTTTGATGTATTGAAACATCTCAATTTTCTTCCTGCCGAATTGTTTCGGTAATCCAAGATATTTACCTCCACCCCTAATGTTTTCAACTCTCATGATTCGTTTGATCATTTGGAGTGTATGTTCATATACTTTCGAACCAAAAGTAATGCATGATTTATCAAGGTTGATTACTTGTCCAGACGCCTTCACATAGTCATTAAAGATCTTGATGAGTGATTGACTATTGCGTGCATCCGCTTTCACAAAAAACAGAGAGTCGTCGGCGAAGAGGAGGTGCGACAGTTTAGGTCCCCCATTGCTAAGATGGATGCCATTGATTTCGCCTCGATGCTCTGCTGCAGTTAGTAGTGATCTCAACACATCGGCACACAACAGGAAGAGATATGGAGAAAGAGGATCTCCTTGGTGCACCATCAACCTCCAAAAAGTGTTTCTTTTTCTTTCTTTTTTTCCATCATTTCCTTCTTCTTTTTTTCGCCTTTCATCATTTCCTTCTTTTAACAGTAATTGATGGACCTTTTTTTTGGCTCACCATCAACCTCCAAAAAAGTTTAATATTATCCGATTATGACCTACATTGTCTCAAAAAGACTTTAATCACATTATGACATAAAAATAAAGATATAGTTATCACCTATGGCTAGAAACACGTATTCGGAACTTACATCACCCTATATCATCCGTCATTTTAACCACGATAAAAACAAAATCTATTTTACTTTAATGGTGAAAACGGTATGTCTCTTAAACCACACAATTCAACCACAAAAATATGTGGATATGACCTCATCCATCCAATCAAGGAAAACTAATTCGAAACTTAGCCAAGGATCTCTGCTTGTTTGGAGTTAGATATTTGGATCTGACCGACTCAACACTGAGACGTTTGTTCCTCAAACAAATCTTTTTTCCAGATTGAGAATCAATATCCCGAACTTTATTCAGCGGATGCAGAGCCTAATGAAACCATTTGATTGAGTTCATATTTTTATTGAAAGTTATGTTTTGGATCAGAAAAGGGCTTCCCATCGAGAAAAACGTCTAAACTTCCGACAAAGACTTTTCCACCGACATGGATCTTAGACTTTTAATCCCAGAAAAAAGTCTGCTTCTAATTAGGGTGGACAAATGATATTTCGGGAGAATACATTGTGGAAACAAAAATGGAATGAGAAATTTAAAACTTGAATAAATGTTCCATTTTAATTCAATATTAATGAAAACATATCTGACCTTATTTAACTTAATAAAAAATTAAAATAAAAAATAATATACTATTTCATATCAACCAAAGTAACGTATCTAACAATTAAAATAATGTCTGTCACTAGAAATAAATCAAATAGTATCCACATAGTCTTTTATTCAATATAATTTCTTCAGTTTAAGTTGATTATATGATGTAAGTTTTAAATTTTATAATAATACTTTCAAAATTGGTTTCATGATAATTACATATATTTATATATTAATATTTTATTCGAGGAAAAACGAAACTTCAAAATTCTTGTTCCCGTTCGACCCATTATGTTACTATTCGTGAGTTGAAAGTTTGTCTCATCAATGTCTCATTTCAAATACGAAATAAGAATAAGAAAAAAAAATAATGTGACAAAACAGAATGGGATGGAATTGTGACCACCTCTAGCATGTAACATGAAAATTGATTCGGTTCAGGTACTTGGATGAAGAATCGATAAATACTTTTGGATATTATTAAATATTTTCTTTATTTTTGGATAATTCGAATATTTTTACAGATATTTCAGATAATTTTGGATATTTTTGGACATTCTAGACATTTTTTAAATATTAGATTTAAGAATAACTAATGTGTTTGATTATATAGTTGTAATTCAGTATTTTCCAACATCCAAAATATTTCATTTTTGTTCGAGTTCGTTTTTGGCTCTTCAAATATCGAAGTTTTGGATCCATTCAGATACTTTACTAGTTTGGTTTGAATTTGATATCGTTTTTACGTGTAGGATTCGGTTCGGTATTTCGAACCCGAATATTTTGCCCATCCATACCTAAGGTACCTAAGATTTTGCTTATGCTGATTTGACTCATTATTATCAGCTACATATTTTGCATCCTACCAGTATAATGTGATAGATTTGACTGTAACACTTTATTGTTTCGGCAATGTAGTCTCATTCTTTATCATGCATCGTTCAGTATTAACGTCTTGTAGTTGTTCTTTGTTATCTACATACCATGATTCAACGAATGCATATTTAAATGGCAAGTGAACATTGTATAATCAGTTTATAGTTGCAGTATCCGTAAAGCTTTAGCTTTAGAGAAGATGATTAAAACTTCATCTCATTTCACATACTCATTTTCAATACAAGTGTGAAACTCCGGTTTATGGAGAGATAATGGTGTGAGAAGAGTTTAATTAAAAAAAGTTGATTTAGCTATACATGTCACCAAACTGTACTTATCGTTTCGGTCACACATCCTGAGAAAATTCTACAGTTAAGCGTGCTTGTGATGGAGCGATTCTAGGATGAGTGACCTTCTAGGAAACGATTTCCGCAATCATAAAATTAAAAAAAAAAAACAAGGGAAATGATCACGTAGTGATTGCGGAGACAGTAAGGACTTGTTCGTATCCTCATTCAGATGATCCATCTGGATGATCCATTTGGATGATGTTCGTTTAGTGCATAATTAAACATCATCCAGATGGGTCATCCAGATGGATCATCTGAATGACTTTATAAAATCCACATAAATTTTCAAAAAATCTGGATGATCCTAATCGGATCATTTGAATGGAGATGATTCATCCAAAAACATAAAAGACTAAAATACCTCTAAACAAAATAAAAAGTTAGAGTCAAATCTTAAATCACATACCCAAAATTACATTTTTCAACCAAAAACACAGTCATATTTTTCCGTAAAAACCGCAAAATCACATTCTCGCCAAAATCGTAAAATCGCATTTTTCACCTAAACCGCAAAATCACATTTTGCCGCCAAAACTGCAAGATCGCATTTTCCCGCCAAAATCGTAAACTCGCATTGTCCCGCCAAAACGGCAAAATCAAAATTTTCCGCCAAAACCGTAAAATCTAATTTTCCCGCTAAAACCGAAAAATCACATCATCCCGCCAAAATCACATTTCCCCCCCCCCCCCCNAAATCGCAAAATCACATTTTCCGCCTAAACCGCTAAATCACATTTTCCCACCAAAAACTGCAAAATCACGTTTTCACGCCAAAACCGTAAAATAACGTTTTCTCGCCAAAATCGTATAATTACGTTTTGCCGCCAAAACCGCAAAATTAATTTTTCCAGCAAAAATCGCAAAATCACATTTTTCCGCCAAAATCGCAAAATCACATTTTCCCGCCAAAATCCGCAAAATCACATTTTTCCGCCAAAACAGCAAAATCATATTTTTTCGCCAAAACCGTAAAATCACGTTTTCCTGCGAAAACTACAAAATCACGTTTTCCCGTCTAAACAGTAAAATTACTTTTTGTCGCTAAAACCGTAAAATCATATTTTCCCGCCTAAACCGCAAAATCACATTTTTCCGCCAAAATCGCAAAATCACGTTTTCCCGCCAAAATCGTAAAATCATATATTTCGGTGAAAACCGTAAAATCACATTTTCGCGTCAAAACTGCAAAATCATTTTTTCCCGCCAAAACTGCAAAATCACATTTTCCCGCAAAAGCCGTAAAATCTTATTTTTCCCGCCCAAACCGCAAAATCACATTCTCCCGCTAAAACCGTAAAATCGTATTTTTCCGTCAAAACCGCAAATCAGGTTTTCCTGCCAAAACTGCAAAATTATTTTTTTCCCTTATAAACCGCAATATCGTAATTCCTGCTAAAACTAAAAAACAAGGGTATTTTAGTCTTTTTATTATTACAATCATTCTGATGATCCATCTGGATGAGCAAACGAACAGAGCATTTAGATGAATCATCCAAATGAATCATCCAGATGAGCGGACAAAAGTGAAAACGAACATCATTCAGATGATCTATCCAGATGAATCATCTAAATGGATCATCTGGATGAACTTGCTGAATGAGGAAATGAACTTGAAGAATCCCAACCGATCTCACTCGGATGTATACTTTTGATCTATTTTTCGAACGAAGAATCCCAATTTCTTTTAACAATGAACTCCTCTAAACTATCTCAAGAAGTCTTTCCACGACCAATAACTATATTGGTCATCTATTTCCCATCTATAATCCAACTATAAGCTGCAGAATTCATTCTGCTTTTTGGCATTTTGTCGAACATCTCATGTGCATTCAACAAAAACTTTGTATTTGCCACAGAAATCAACTCAAACCTGCATCCAACACATTCTTATCAAACCTAACAGATCTATGTGTCCAACTTCTTGATTTCAATCCTAATGTGCCTTTGCAAGACGACAATGAAAACGACTATGCTATTTGGTCTTGAGCTAATGGGGTTTTCATGATAGGCTCAACTCCATTACTTTTTCTTACTTATCTAACTCAATTAAGGAAAGGAATACATATCTATTTGGCAACTGAACAATGCATATTTTTCTTTGGACTAGTGATGAGGTGGTCAAAAGCTTGAACCAATATGCTGGAAAGATAATAAATAACTTTTGATTTAGAGCATCCCCATTTGTGAATTTGGGGGAGCTGGAATCCCAACGCAAGTTTTAGATTTTTTATTTTTTTTATTTTTTTGGTTGATTTTTAAAATAAAAAAAAATAAACGAACCAATCGCGGGCCGCCACGTGTCGTGGGGCCCGCGAACAGTTCATGAAACTGTCTCTTAGAGAAGAGACTGGAAGAGACAATATCTTTAAAAAAAATTATTATATTATTTTTTTCTTTTGGAATTTGTGTGAACCTCCCCATTGAACTTTCAATGGGGATGATCTTAACATTTGATGACTTATGAGATGACTTAGCTTAGGGGCGGAGGTAGGTTAAAGGTAATGGGTCAACTGACCCCAACTAAATTTATGAAAATAAATCATTACATGTAATTTATAGTGAAATTTTGAAAAGATAACTATGTTTTTACTTATTGACCCCAAATAAAATATACACTAAGTTCAAGCTCTTGATTGATACTCAATTTTTTTGTATCTTTTAATTTTGATTTATTAATTCAGATCATATTTATTTTTTATTGTTAAAAATTGATCCCGTTACATATAGGTTCTATTTCCGTCACTAACTTAGCGCCGTAGAATATATTGTTTACATTGCAACATGAGTCATGCGTCATTTACTATTTACCCTTCTTAAGCTCTGTGGACCTTGAGTCCATGCACCAAGACTACATGGGTCCATGAATATGAGTACAATTGTCCTAAATGTTGTATCATCTTCGAACTGTGAATAGGATTAGCTATTTGGATATATAAATAAGATATTGTTATTATTTTTATTTTTATTTTTTTTAAAAGTATTCTATAAAACATTGTTATTTTAGGAATTGGATGTTATGGTCTGGAGGGAAGCTTAATAGCAACAAGGCCAAGGTATCTTGGAAGGATGTTCGCCGATCGAAAGATAAATGTGTTCTACGTATTAGACATCTGATGAAGGTTAATATAGTTTTTGGTCTCAAGATTCTATGGTGGATCATTAGCTCTTCAAAATCTTTATGGATAGATTGGGTGAAAATTTATCTTCTCAGGAAAGGCTCGATATGGTTCGCTCCAGAGAATTCGGTTCATGGAATTAGCGTAAGTTATTGAAACTACATACCATGGCTGTCGGTTATACTCTTGTTGATGTTTATGATGGTGCCTCTACATCCTTTTGGTTTGACCATTGGCTTTTGTTGGGTCGGTTAATTAATATTGCGTGTATCAATCGGCCTAGAGATTTAGGCGTCCCTCTTGATGCAACAATTGTTATTTTTTTATGGGAATGAACTGGAGACAATGTCGTCATATATCTGATGCTCTTCGGAGTATACAAGGTGCTCTACATAATTTTGTTCCACAAGCCGATGGGGTCGGTAAGGAAAATTTTAGGTGGAAGTGTAAGGATTTGGTCTTCTGTTTGGAGTTCTCTACGAAGCATGCTTGGCGATTGGTACGTCAACGTTCGGAGCCTGTCCCTTGGTTTGCGGGTATATGGTTCAAGCTAGCTACGCTAAAGCATTCTTTTTTTCGTGGCTTGCAACTAAGAACCGTCTTTCTACAGCGGAACGTATGCATCAATGTGAAAACCCGAAAATTGAACCGTAACACAACTGAACACACGATCAAGCTCAAAAATAACTTTATTCATGAATCTTTTAAACACTCTTGTTTAATCTGTTTTACGCAACTTATCACAACTTGACAATTGCCACAGACCAATTCCTAAAAATTACCCAACCTAATACTCTAAGAGAGTATCGATCTCTCACCTAAACTACCCAAATTGTTTCACAAAACTCTGTTCTGAGTCTCACACAACTACACCTCAGAATCACGATCTCTATGTGTTTCTCTCAAACCTCTCGAAACGGCCAGCCCTAGTTTTCATCCAACCTCTTCTTTTTATACTCCATATTCTCGATGACACCAAATCTTTAGAGTATATTTCCTTTTTCCTCTTGATTAAAATTTTCCTGTATTTTCCAAAACCTCTTTGCCACGTCACATGATCACCTTGATCTTTCCCGCCATAAGGTATCGTGCTCACATTCTCCCCCTTTTTATGTGTTTGTCTCAACTCAAGCATCAAGGCATCAGATCTGCAACCAACCGAAAACAAACAAGAACCAACAACCACTACACAGTCCTACGGTTAGCTTCACTTTTCAGAAATAGCAACAAAGGATAAGAACACATGCACTTAACCAAAAGAAAAATCAGATTCATCACACATATTTATCGTATCAACATTCAGTTAAGTTACATAGCTGAATTAACCTACTGGAGCATCCACACAAAACAAAACTACTCCTGCATACTTCTGATTAAAATATCTAAGAGATACCCATCCAACAAAAAACAGAGAAAAAACAACCTACCCCCCATAATTCCTACACATTTCAGCTACATTCTCTAGTCACTATTCGTAGCAGACCCTTGATCATCAACCGGAACCGTAGCATCACTCCATGCATCATCATCATCAATTGGAACCGCAACATCACTATCTTCATCATTACTCCTACCATTTAGTTCACTCGGCAGGTGAATGCTGCCGTATTCTCCCCTTGCTTGAGTGGAAAAACACTTAAAAACAACCAGTAGCGTGAGAGGATCATAATGGAACAGAGTACTTACCTCGTGGACGCCTCCGAACCAAGCAAAGCTGCTTGTACAGTATATCCATATCAAAATGCAGATTCGGACCAGGACGTGGAGCTTCAACATTAGATTCACGAGAACTCTTGTCCACAGTGACCTTTCGCGGAGCATCAGATCGCCTATCTCGACGAAACATCGGAACAGCTCGCTGAAATTTTAGAATCATGTAGATTGAATTTGGAAAAGGGATGACCTTCCCACTCTTGTCCGGAGACTTGGACACGCGAACAATATGTTTGAAGATGAGCTCGCCAAAGTTGAAGGGCTTGTTGTGAGCAATCATGTGGAGGAATTCAGCCCGACATTGCGTCATTGTAAGGCTATTAGCCATAGCAATCCAATTGCGACATCACATCTTGTAGAGAACCGTCATGGTTGGAGTGACTTGAGGTAAGGTAAGCGAGTCTATGTCATTGACAGCACCACCAGACATTAAAAGAGCGGCTTCCGAGATCGGTTCTTCCATGTAAATTTCAGAGTTAGCACGGCTCGAAATGTCACCATGAGTGAGACACACACGATTGATAATCTCCGGATAGAATTCATACATGTGCCCTCGTACATACATGAGAATTAGACCACCAAGACGTCTTTCACGGAAAGGAAAATTGCTATAAAATTAACGCACCACTTGCCTCACGTATGGCTCTACATCTATCACCGTATGAATGAGTCCAACTTCGACCAACAGTTTCTCTGCTTCTTGCATGTCCGCCACTCCAAGAGGCAACACTTTCTGATCAAGGAACTTCTGAACACAAAAGTCTTGATAATTTGCCGCAGCTTCTTGGGTGAGGAAAAGATGATTGAAAGAGAGATTTTGTGGCTTTGTTCTTGATGGATTTGCGGCAATCAATGAGTCATACATCCTCTGATTTTATTCGACTCGGGCATCCCATTTAGGAAATCTATTCTCTTCTTCACCTTCAACATGGGCTTGGTCTTCTTCACCTTCAACAGGAGCTTGGTCTTCATCCATTAGATTCGACGGAGGAGATGGCGGTGCTATCATTGGAGCTTTCCCAGCACGGTGAGAGCGGCGAGATCGAGTGGGATTTTCAGAAGCAAGATCGATAACCTCTGTAGATTCATCAGTGGTGGTGCTTGAACGACAACGAGAAGATGTGGAGGAGCTGGAACGATAAGCTGCGGCGGCTTGACGGAGAGCTTCTGCGGTTTGCTTAAGAGTCGACGATGCCATGGTGCGAGTGTAGAAGCTTCTACACACTTAGCCAAAGAAGAAGAACCCTTGTAGGGTTATTAGTAGATGAGCCAGACCCACAAGTGAGAAAAACATAAATCTTAGAACCCAAATCCACTATGAATATCTCTTCTGAATCCAATAAGTTTCTACATACTTAACTCAATTTTTTTTCCCCGAGAGATCAACACAGACTCAGAACACATCTCTTTCTGTACCAAGAGTCAATAACAAAATCCAGGATTTCAACAAAAATCCCTCAAGTATCAGCATTCACAGAAACCAGAACGTATAAGACACGCATCCACTTATTCAAGATTATTAGTGTGGGACCCAACTACAAATCACACATATACCAATATGACAAAAAAGCAACTACACTGGACTTTAATTTCATTCAACAGATTATCAAATTCAAGGACTGATTTTTAGTCAATGATGGAGAAACACTTAACTTAATTCTACCACATTCACTGCTACTAGAGCAAGGCTAAATGCTGAGCCATGACAACTTTTGTTTACAAAAAAATGATCAACTCACTAACTCAAAGAGGCACCTCTTTCTCTTTGAGTAGCTTTCACATTCCATGATCAGAATATGTTAGAATTTTTCTTAGTTGATAATATTCTCCCACCTTTTTCTTTCTTTAAAAAAAACATTTTTTTTTGTAATGTGTTAGACACACAACAGAGATATACAACCTCGATTTCGAAAATGTTCGAAACGTCATATGATCAACTGAGAAACTCTTCTCCTATCTGACTGGTTAATAAGAGGTTTTAAGGTAGTTGTTACAGGGGATGTAAGTCATGACACAATTCAGCATTAAGTCACTCACTAAGATCCACTACAGTAAATTCACTTATTGATAGCGTCCAATAAACGCTATGTATTAATATCGCAGCGTTGTTAGAAACGTTGTGTCTTCCACCGCGACAATAGGTCTGATAGCTATCGTAGCGGTTTCCCGTTATGCTACGGTAATTACTTTTACGATAGCGTTTTATTATTTGCAATTGTTTATTTTACAATAGCGTTTTACTTTTGTTATTACTTTATTTATTAATGTCATAGTTGGTACTTGTATCAACCTATATAACAATTTATATAACATTTTGATAAATGTTATTGGTATGTTTTTGTACAATAGTGTTTTATTTATGTTATTATTTGGTTTATTAATGTCATAGTTGGTACGTACACAACATTTTATATAGCGTGCTATTAAACACTATTGTTATGAAATTGTAACACAACGTTTTATTTTGCTATATCGGGTACTCTACAATTGCGTTTTATTTCTGCAGTAGTCTAATATACAATACAAAAATCAATTTTGCATATTATTTTTGTATTTTTTGAATTTTTGATCATAGCCGGAAAATTTAATTTAATTTTGATATATATATATATATATATGATTTAAATAGAAAATTTGAATTTAATATATTTCATTTTGAAAATAAAATTTAATTAGTTTTATAATCCAAATACAAAATACATATGGTTTAAATTGTAATCAACTTTTACATTCAGCTTCATGAAAAAAGAACAAATTACATTCAACTTTAGCTCCTTATGTTCGTCGAGCCTTGCCTCTGGAAGACTCTCCTTCCTCTTGTTTCGGGCGTCTCAGTTGAGACGAGTTGCGTGCATTGTTTTGCATGTTAGTCCAAACTCCACGGTACACTGGATCGATGTCTTCTTCATTGTCTTCACAGCGGATCAGGTATCCAAGAGCTCTCCGGTACTTTCGTTCTGTGAACTCGACCACATCATCATCTACTTCTTGTTGTGGTTGTTGGTGAAGATGTGGTATGAATCCGCTTGCTGGGAGTCCGCAAATGACGAGTCTCCTTAGTTCAAAACGATTTGGTTGGAGTGGTGGAATGGTGGAATGGTGAAATGATGTGGATGGAGTGGTGATTTTGGTTGAGTTGTGGAATGACCCCATATGGCGAAAGTCCATAGACTATGTCTCCCCTTGCTTGCATTTCTGAATCATAGAATAGCAAAGCAACAATTACATGTTGAACATAAACGCTAATATGAAATCCTTTAAACCTTTAAATCCTTTAAATTGTCGAAATCTTTAAACGCTAATATGAAATCCTCAATAAGAAACCTGCAGACAGACAAACCTACATCAGTTGCTATGTAGAAATTGTTCTTTGTTTAGAAAAAGAATGCAAGTATATAAGTAAATAAGTATACAATACGATTATCCTCTACAGATTATGACGTGAAGTTTCGTCTCTTGCAAATACAAAACACTGATAAACTAAAGGAGAAGCAAACGAATTCAATCATGAGATAAAAGATATCATAACTAGAGAGATGATTTAATTACATATATTTTGGCTTAAAATGCAAGCAACAAACAAACAAACCATATATGTACATCTACAGATTCCCATAAGATGATGGGTGAAATTCAGATTTAACCAAAGTTTTAAGTTTTACACCAATCATCATTAACATCCCTTTTCCTTTCTCAGTCATTTCTCAGTAACACAGACAACGAAATCAACAACAAACAACTCACAAAATTCATACTTTGTTTAAATTCTAAAAAGCAAAATTGTCTCATATAAGGTTCATATGTAAGAAAGACCTAACCTTTAGGAGTCTCTGCCACCTTTGCTCGTTCGTAAAACTACAGAAAGAAACAGATCAGAAAGACATAACCTTTAGAAGTCTTGCGGTGCCGAAAACTTAAGATTGGATAAAACTTAAGATTAATTGTACCTTCTTGCGGCATAAAAACGCTGAACCCTGACCCAAATCTCTACACATAGTAAAAGCTTCATATGCTACTCCACTGTTCTGAGTCTTCCGCTTCAAGCATTCGGTGTGAAAACGATGTCCATTGATGATATAACCATTATAGGTTTGAGCATTATGTCTTGGGCCAAATGCTAACCATCTTAGTTTGGTCGAATGCTCTTTTGAATTAGTACAGATCTGATATAAACAAAAACATTATGATATTAGTGTTAATAGCAATACTGAGTAAAAAAGAAAGAGATGTATAGAGAACTTTGTAAATATCTTTTCTTTTAGCCACTGTGAAAACTGTTCCCCATGTAACTTCCACAAAAGAGTTTGATTTCTTCTACAACGAATGTCCTTATCTTGTAAATCTTCAAGATGCATTCTGATTTACAAATCCAAAGAGTTAGAATTATTAACTAACAACCAAAAATCATATATTAAATAAGAATTATTAACTAAAAATCATAACTTACTCAACATATGTATTTACAACTGCCGCGTTCATTAACACATATTTGTGAGCAATGTCAAGCTCTTTATCAGATAGTGTAACTTCTGTAGCCTTATGAATTGGACGCCCTTCAAGTATATGCTCATCCATATCAACATCTTCATTACAATTTGCAGACTCTAGAACTGGTACAGATATTTTGAGAAACTCCAAGCAAAAAGCAATACACTCAGCTGCCAAGTAACCCTCTGCCATACATGCTTATGGTCTTGCGAAGTTCTTAACATACTATTTTAGTGTTTTCATGTACCTAAGTGTCTATCATAAAAATACTTTGTCAGATATTTGCTTATAACAAATATAACAACAAAATAGAAAAACCAAAATAACTATGTACCTTTCAAATGGATACATCCATCTAGAGTGTACTGGGCCACCCAAACGTGTTTCTTTAGCTACATGTATAGGGAGATGGAACATTATATCAAAAAGAGATGGAGGAAAAAACCTCTCCATTTGGCACATCATCTCAACATTTTAAAATGTTAGAAAATCCTAACTCAACAAACAAAAATAGAAATTGGTTAGAAAATGATAAGCATTTTAAAATTTCCTTTATACATTTTTATTTTGATAGAGTACTAACCTTCCAGTAAGGTAAATCATATAGAATAGAACATTTTTTCACTTCCATTGGTCAGAGTCTTCTTCATATTCTTCATGGGTAAGCTCCTCAACATCACACAAACCTGATCTTTTCCTTTTGCTTTTCTTCTCCAAAGGTTTCCCAAATTCATTCTTATAATCCTTAAGCAGCTCAAATATTTCAGCTCCTGTTTGAATTCTATTAGCAGTCCTTTCCTCCACAGTGTTATCAAAACAAACTCTTCGGCATCGGTAAGGATGACCAGACCTGATTCGTTTCCTATTTCCCAAATAGACGTACTTACGACTAAACTTCAACCACCTAGAAGGTGTATCCTTCCCACATACATTACATCCTTGTTTCCCTTTTACTTTACAACCAGACAAGGTCCCCAAACTTGGATAGTCGCTGATAGTCCACAATAGTATAGCCTTAAGTGTAAAATTCTCCTTGGATAATGAGTCATATATCTAGATATCTTCTTTCCATAAATCCTTCATATCATCAACCAAAGGAGCAAGATAAACATTGATGTTGTTACTTGGTGCAGTTGGTCCAGGTATCATAAGGGTTACCATTATATTCTCTGACTTCATACACATCATGGGAGGCATATTATAGTTCACTAACAAAATTGGTCATGTGCTATACTTGGTATTCTGGATAGAAAACGGGTTCATCCCATCTGTAGACATACCAAGCCTTAGGTTTCTTGGTTCAGCTACGAAAAGTGGCCATCTAGCATTGACCTGAGCCCATGTCAATGAGTAAACCGGGTGTCTCATTGTTCCATCTTCAGAAGCATTACTGAAATGCCATTGCAAATTCTTAGACATTATCTTCGATCTAAACATCCTCTTGAATCTTTCTTTTATAGGGAAATACCTAAGTATCTTTACTGGAATCCCATTCTTTGTCTCACCAAAATGCTTATCAACTTTCCATCTTGAAGCCCCACATCTTGGGCAGCTACTCATCTCCTCGTACTGTTTCTGGTAAAGAATGTAGTCATTTTTACATGCATGGATGACATCATATCCAAAACCAAATATCTTCAAGAACTTCTTTATCTCAGATGTGGATGTGGGAGGCATATTACCTTTGGCAAGCATGTCATGAACCATACTTAAAAGTTGATCAAAGTAATTCTCTGAAATCGCACTCTTAACTTTGATGCGGTAGAGACCCATAATTACTGCAACTTTGGTGTAGTTTGGGCATTCCAAGTATAGAGGAGTTTATGCATCCTCTAATTTCTTCTTAAACTCAAGTTATTCTTCACTTCCAACAACTTCAGGCTATTCTCCATCCTTATTTGAGGATTCTGAATTATCTTCATTTTCAAAGAAAGCTGATCTAAACAACTCATATGTTTCTAAGTCAGCACGTTGATCATCAACTATTTTCTCAGTCCTCATCTCTCTATGGATACTCCAACAAGCATTTCTCTTGTACTTGTGATCTATTCCCTTAATTACCAAATGATCCAGTACTGTGTATATCTCTTGATGACACACATTCCGACAATCGATACAAGGACATAACATCTGCACAGGATTAACCAATCTTTTTGTTGATGCATACACAAAAGCACGTGCACCTTCCTCATACTCAGTGCTTGCCCTGTAATTTATAAAATGATTAACGTTTGATTAGCACAGAAAGTTGTAGACAAGTTCAAGATACTACATTGTGTTCAATATTTTGACAGAGTGTTGTAGACAAGTTCATACCTCAGAAGCCAAACCCATGACTTATCCATTACCACAATACCGTTACAGCTCCCAAATCAACGTGAAATCAGAAAGTATTGAAATTAGTCACAGAAATAGTGAAACAAAATTAACAAACAAAGAAACAAACAAAATCTTCAAACAAAGAAACAAAGAAATAGTCCTCTTACAAAGATTAAATTGTTTCCTCGAATTAACGAGTTAGAATCTCCTTGATCTTATGTTTTGAGTTTAAATCTTCTTGAGATTTAAAAAAACTGCCCCAAAATATTAGGGATTCGAGTTGCCTAGTCCTATACAGGAGATTACGGCTTAATTCCTTAACGATTTAATCCTTGAAGTTCTTTTATGAGATCATGAAAACATTAAACAAAAGTGAATATATCTAACAAAGAGAGAATAAGCAATGCTCATTTTAATAATACTCATGTTAGAAAACTTAAACGCAGAAACCAGAGAGAATCACAACCAGCAAGTACCAAGCCAATGAAAAATACAATGAATGTAGCAAATGCACGACTTGATCAAAGAATAATATGAATGTCATCTTATAACTTTTCCAAGAACAAGCTTACAAAATATACGCATATCTATCCAAACATACGCATATCTATCCAAACCACATGAGTGCATATATAAGATTTTGGCTTAAAATGTGAAGCTTCTGTGACAGTTTTGTAGAATCAAAGAACAAAGAAGAAAGAAACCATCACATTTAGCTATTGATTAAAGCTTAACTCAAACAANTTCAAACGAACCAAAAATTACAATAAGATTAACAATACGAAGAGAGAAGTTCTATACCAAATCATGAAAGCAAATCGAAACCCCTAATTGAAACAATAAGCCACAAATTGAAACAATACCCTGAAAATTTCACAAATCCTAATCTCAAAAATTTGATCCTAAAACCCCAATTATATAGTTTCTAAACCCTAAATCTATAATGAAATCGATAAGCCAGAGCCAAATACAAACCTTCAATCGAACACTTTCTTCACGAACAGATAAATCTAGATTTAGATATTCGGCGGCTTTTGAAGTTCTTGTCGATTAGAAATAGAGCAGATCGAAATGAATCACATGAAGAGAAACCACGAACCAACGTAGAAATCTCTTCTCGTTTTCACTCCAACAATTTCTCGAGAAAATTTCATGAGACTGAGAAAAGAGAGATGAGACTCAAGAAAATAGAGATGAGTCTCGAGAAATGAGAGTGAGATGAGAGGGAGAGTGAAAATTTCACTAAGTGTTAAGCGGGTCAATTTCTTATTCACGCTTCCAGTTTCGATAGCGTTTTTAAATACACAATGCTATGTATTCTATGCGTCACCATTTTTTTTTAAGATGACCTAGTCGTAGTGTTTACAAAAAATGAAACGCTATTAAAAACTTAAACATAGCACAACGTAAATAAACGCTATAATGCACTGCTATAAATACATCAATCTCCTGTAGTGATCACAATAACAAGGAGAATCAGTCAAGGTTCACATACACCAATTGCCATACGCAAATGCAAAAAAGTATTAAGATCAAGTGGTTTTGTGAACAGATCCGCCAGCTGTTTGTCAGATGATACATGCTCAATTTGTACTAGTTTCTCCTCTACCAATTCTCTAACAAAATGGTGCCTAATGTCTACATGCTTGGTTCTTGAGTGTTGTACAAGATTCTTAGAAATATTAATTGCACTCTTGTTATCACAAAACAAAACGAAAGATCTAGATTCAATTCCATAGTCAACAAGCATTTGTTTCATCTAGAGCAATTGAGTACAACAACTTCCTAGAGCAATATATTCAGCCTCAACAGTAGACAGAGTGACACAGTTTTGTTTTTTGCTATGCCAAGAAATGAGATTGTTATCTAGGAAGAAGCAGCCTCCTGATGTACTCTTCCGATCGTCTAAGCTTCCAGTCCAATCTGCATCGCAAAAATCTACAAGACTCGAGTTAGTGTCCTTTGTGTAATATATTCCAAAATCAATGGTGCCTTGAACGTATTTAAGGATACGTTTAACTGCCGCCATATGTGAAAGTTTCGGAGCAGCCTGATACCGAGTACACACATGCACACTGTAGCATATGTCTGGTCGACTCGCCGTCAGATACATAAGACTCCTAATCATGGCACGGTATAGAGTCTCGCTCACCTTAACTCCTTCTCCGTCTTTGGACAACTTACTCGTAGAACTCATGGGTGTTTGAGATGCTTTTGATGTTTGCATTTCAAAATGCTTGATCATGTTCTTAGCATACGTACATTGTGAGACAAAGATCCCCTCCTCTGATTGTTTGATTTGTAGACCAAGAAAGTAGTTTAACTCACCAACAAGACTCATCTCAAACTCTCAAGTCATTTCTTTGACGAAACTGTCTACAAGACTTGACTTGGTGCCACCAAAAATGATGTCGTCTACATAGACTTGAACCACCAAAAATTTTGTGTCTGACTGCTTGATAAACAATGTCTTGTCAACACTTCCTCTTTAAAACCCCGTCACAAGCAGGAATTGAGCTAACCTCTCGTACCAATCTCAAGGAGCTTGTTTCAACCCATAAAGAGCTTTCTTCAACTTGTAGACATGAGTGGGATACTATGGATCCTCAAAACACTTTGGTTGAGAAACGTAAAATTCTTCTTACAGTAACCCATTCACTAACGCACTTTTAACATCCATCTGGAAGAGCTTGAAATGAAGATCACAAGCAATTCCCAACAGAAGTCGTATTGACTCCAATCTTGCTACATGGGAAATGTCTCATCAAAATCGATGCCTTCTATCTGAGAATATCCCTGAGCCACCAGACGTGCCTTGTTACGAACCACATTGCCATGTTCATCTATCTTATTCTTTAAAGATCCATTTGGTTCCTACTACATTGACGTTCAAAGGTCTTGGCACTAGATCCCAAACATCCAATCTTGTAAATTGCTCCAATTCAACCTGCATCGAGGCTGTCCAGAATTCATCATCTAAGGCTTCCTGAACCGTCTTGGGTTCGATTAATGAAACAATGCATGAGAACTCAACAATTTTTGCAAGCATAACCATCTCTCGAAAGTTGATTTTCTTTTTGCGAGTAACCAACTGGTCATGTAAGTCACCAATTAAATCCTTCTCAGAGTGATTACGATAAACCTGTTGTGGTTTATCAACAGCAACATCCACTTTAACTTTTGGTTCCTCCCTGTTCAAAGTTCTCTAAAAATGCTGGACCACTGTGCGACTCACTCACGTCCCGTGTTATTGCTTCTAACCTTAACTTGCTATGAACGTCTAACAAAAATTAATTGACTCAACCACAGTCTTTGTTCTTTGATCGAACACTCTGAATGCCATGTTGTTTGTAGCATATCCCAAGAACATCCCTTCATCACTCCTTGAGTCGAATTTTCCCAAGCTATCTTTATCATTTAAGATATAACATACATATCCAAACACATGAAAGTAGCTCAAATTTGGGCTTTTTCCTTTCCATATTTCATATGGCGTTGTCTTGGTGTCTGGTTTGACATAAACTCGATTCACAATGTAGCAAGCCATTTTTACAGCTTCAGCCCAAAATCTGTGTGACATATTATTTCCATGTATCATGGCTCTGGCCATTTCTTAGAGAGTTCGATTCTTTCGTTCAATAACACCACTCTGCTGGGGGGGGGGGGGTTCTGGGGGCTGAGTATTGATGACGAATTCCTTGACTATTACAGAATTTCTCGAACGTCTCATACTGAAACTCTCCACCATGATCACTTCGAATCTGAATAATATCTCCCTTTTCTGATTTGAGTTGTAAAGCCAGAACTTTGAAGCTATCAACTGCCTCACTCTTTTCCCTTACGAATCTGACCCACGTATATATTGAAAAATCATCCACAAGCACAAACACGTATCTCTTTCCAGAGAGGCTCTCTGTCTTAACCGGTCCCATGAGGTCCATGTAAATCAACTCTAAAACTTCTTTGACGTGATTTCACCGATTTTTTTGTGTTTCACTTTGATCTGTTTGCCCTTGTTACATGTCGTGCATACAATATATTTTCTGCTCTCCAATTTTGGTACTCCATGCACAACTCCTGCATTGACTAACTTGATCAGCCCATCGATGTTCATATGACTTAGCTTCTTGTGCCAAAGATTGATATTTGTCTCCATTGTTGACAAGCAGCGATCAGATGGTTTCCACATGTAACAATTGTTGCCAGAGCGCACTCCATAAAGAACAACATTATTGTTCACATCAACGACCTAACAATCATCATTAGTAAAGATCACTTTGAGTCCTTCGTCACATAGGGTACTTATACTGATCAGATTTGCTTTGAGTCCTTCAACTAGGTAAACATTCACCAACATGGGTTGGTCCACACTGTTGAGTTCACCAACACCCTGAATTTTGCCTTGACCACTGTCACCAAATGTCACTTTACCTCCTCTGATCTCAGTAAAAATTTCTAGTGATTTCGCGTTTCCTGTCATATGTCTTAAGCATCCGCTGTCGAAGTACCATTTCTGACTATCACTTTGCTTTCCAGTGATACCGGTGTGTCAGACTCACTCCCACTGGAGTAACTTGTCTCTTGAATCTGAGGAACCAGCTCCTTTGACTCATCCTCAATACAGATTGTTACACTGCTTTCCTGTGTCACACAAGCAAAGTAACAAGTCAGATTAATATCTTTTTCTTCATATCTTTCATGAGTATCTTCCTCATATGGTGCAGTATGAATTGAGTCTAAATATAGATGTTTCTTTGTTATCCACACTCTGCCAAATTTCCTTGGGTTTATGAAACATAGTCTTTGCTTCCAAGCTCTGTAAATTCTGTTTCTAAAATTGTAACAAATCCTTTTTGTGGGACCTAGTTTCCCACAACACCAGCATCCATGGGGATGAAACTCAGGTGGAGTAACGACTTTCTCATGACTTTTCATGACTACATCTGTGGGTAGTATCTCCTTCAACTTTTCTTCACGCTTACTCTCTTCCACAACTTTGGTTTGGGAAGAACTTCCTTTCACAATTTCAGTTACACCCGTTATCTCATGTTCATACTTTCCTCGTTCAAAACCCAACCCCTAGTTAACTTTTGGCGGCTGTCCTACTGAGAGAATCTCCTCTAGATTTTTTGACCCACTGTTAAGCATGCGTATGCGTTTATGATTTTCGATGATTCATGTTTAAATGATCGAGCTTTGTCTTGTTCTTCTGTGAGTATTTTCTGCAGATGATCTAATTTCGTTTCTATCTCTTCTCTTTTTCTTCTCTCTTCAGCCAGCAAAACAACAGACTCCTTGTGGATGCAGCATCTGACATATGTGTGACATTGTTCCCCTGATCACCTTTTGCAGGTTCTGTCTTAATCTCCTGTTCAAGTTCAAGAATATTGACTTGTTCTTTCAGCAGTGCTTTCTCCTTTGTCAATTTCAAATTTTCATTACTGAGCTTCACCCAACTGTCATAGAGCATATGATATTCAACTTTTGTATCTACCTCATCTTCTTCTTCTTCCGAGTCTAAATTAGAATCCTCCTTAGACTTTTTCTTTGAGGTTTGAGCCGCAAATGCCACCAGATTGAGCATCTCATCCTCTTCTTCATCAGAATTTTATTCACTAAAATAAATGTAAGATTTGTCCTTCCGTTTCAGATTTTTCGGGCATTCATTCCTCAAATGGCCAAAACCTTTACATTCACTGCACTTCATCTCCTTTCGTTTAGCCAGAAGACAATTCACCCTCAAATGTCCATAACTCTCGCACTCAAAACACTGCATATATTGTCTCCTTTTACTGAAATTTCGATCGAACTTCGAACCTCTCTGCCCCATTTGGTCTTGATCACTCCTTGAACCCCGATCATCGTTCCCACGAAAAGGTCTACCAGAGCTACGAGTGTTCCCTTTCTCAATCCTCTTCAACATCTTACCAAAGTTCTTTGCCAACAATCCTACATTGTCTTCAATTTTCTGAAGTCATCCATCATCAACTTCAGGAGCGGTAAAAGAAATTCCTTTTTTTGAAGAGATAGGCGCAAGTGTGGTTTCCATCTCCTCAGCTTTGAGCATCCCAACTAACTTATCAAATTTCAGTTCATCAGTATTTGCGATCATCTTTAAGACCGCCTTGTGAGCAGAAAATCTCGGTGGTAGACATCGCAAGAGTTTCTTGACCAATTTTTTTCTTTGTATTTCTTCCCAAGTACTAGTGCCTCGTGAACCATTTGTTTCAACTTGGCACTAAAAGCAGCAACCGTCTCATCAGGACTCATACGCAGATTTTTAAATTGTGATGCTAAATGGTCAAGTCGTGTCCGCTTGATGCTCTAGTCTCCTTCAAAGGAATTTAGTAAGGTTTCCCATGCTTCTTTAGCAGATTCACTTCCTTGGATGAGTTTAAACTTTTCGAGGTTCACAGCACTGAAGATCGTAGACAAGACCTTTGAGTTGAACTTTGAAGCCTTTTCTGCTTCTGTCCACTTGCTCTTGGGCTTGGATATTTTGTCTCCATCAACATTAACGTCATAAGGTTCTTCCCAACCTTCTTCGACCGTAGTCCAAACATCTCCATCCACACTACAAATTAACTGCTTCATACAAGCTTTCCAATGACCATATTTGTTTTCATCAAGTACAACTGGCTTTTGCACAGCGATCAATTCTTTGGCCATGGTGTACATGATGTGTGAAGGATCACAACCTGTAAATTAGATTGACCCGCTCTGGTACCAACTGAAAACCTGAAAACCTGAAAGTCGAACCGGAACACAATTGAACACACGATCAAGCTTAAAAATAACTTTATTCAGGAATCTTTTAAACACTCTTGTTTAATCTGTTTTACGCAACTTATCACAACTTGATAATTACCACATACCAATTCCTAAAACTACCCAGCCTAATACTCTAAGAGAGTATCGATCTCTCACCTGAACTACCCAAACTGTTTCACGCAGCTCTGTTCTGAGTCTCACACAACTACACCTCAGGATCACGATCTCTCTGTGTTTCTATCAAACCTCTCGAAACGGCCAACCCTAGTTTTCGTCCAGCCTCTTCGTTTTATACTCCAGATTCTCGATGGCACCAAATCTTTAGAGTATATTTCCTTTTTCCTCTTGATTAAACTTTCCCTTTAATTTTCAAAACCTCCTTGCCATGATTACTTTGATCTTTCCCGCCATAAGGTCTCGTGCTCACACAATGGACTGCTACAATTTCAATAGTGTGTATCCTCTGCCGTCATCCTTGTGAATCGCGTGCTCAAGTGTTTTTTATTGCGGTTTTCGTAACTTCCCCAGCCCGGTTATGGAGTTAACCAATTGGTACAGGTCGAATCCTTTCGCAAAACTACCAACTCCCAGTTTAAAAATCACCTCAAACCAACCTGCAAAACAATTCCCAGAAAAAGAAAAGGGAAAAAGAGGGGTGAGTGACTTCCCGACTACAAGCCACTTAGTGAGAGAACACTCTAAACTATTTCGCCTGAAAACTAGATTGGTCAATAGTCTAAACCTAAACCACAACCCTCAAACAAGCACCTAAGGTGCTGATCAAGCAACTACCACATAAACACATCAACATCACACAACCACCAACTCTCTCCGGCCTTGAGGTACTCACCTTCCCGTCCCAAGGCCCTGACCTTGAGGTACTCACCTTCCCGTCCCAAGGCCAGCTTACAGGGGGGGGGGGACTCTCTTTCCCCACACACACCCTGAGGTACTTCTCTTTCCCCCCGGAGTATCTCACACCACACACACAGGTACTCACGTTTCCCTGCCACACGAAACAACTCGCCGGTTTAACATGCAACACTTATCTCTTTCGCAATTCACAGACAATGCCATATTATCCCTAATCCATCACTTTAGCAGTTCTAGGTTCTCATCAAAC
>OVAN01004205.1:278-26525 GCA_900406275.1 Anastatica hierochuntica
CGCTGATACTACGGAAGTAGACAAGTTCTAGATTAGAAATTGAGTTCAAGACGGTTCTTAACCTCTTTCCTAATCTATATTTTAAGTCAACAATGAAATGTTTTCCAGAGAATATCCGATGCCCAACACTTCTTTGAATTGTTTACAACCTCGTTGCTTGCTGCGTTTATTTGCTCTCTTATTTTGATTTTGCATCATCTCTACAAGACATCTTTTTAGCCTTAGCCCGCTGTTTGATTCTATTTCTTCGTGCTACCTCTGGTCTCTATGGATTCGATCTCGAACTACTACAACGTACATCTGTGCGCTTGCAGTGTTATCTCGGGTGGAAACTTGAACTATCAAGAAGGTAGCGTCTTATAACTCCTATCATACTCTTTTAGATTAGTAAAGGCTTTCCTAAACTTCAAGGCTCTAGCCAACATCTCATAAGTTTAATTCCATCTTGTAGGGACATCTAAAGATAGCCCAGCTCCACTTTTAATCCATGAACTATCAACACATGCAGCAAATGATTCTATCCTCGAGTCTGATGCTTTCACAAATTTAACACTCTCTCGGATATTATCTAAAAGACCCGCTGCTAATCCTAATCCTTCTTTCACTATTAGATTTAAAATGTGTGCACAACACCTAACATGGAAAAACTTTCCATCGCACAATAAGCCATTACCACCGATCATCTGTAGACGATGCTTGAGAATTTTCTTCATATTATCGTTGCTAGTAGCATTATCTAAGGTCATTGAGAATACCTTTCTCTCCAAACCCCACTCCTTTAAACACGCAAGCAATCTGTTAGCTAACTCTTCACCAGTGTGTGGTGGTTTCACATCACATAATGCTAAAATCTTGTTATTCAATCTCCACTCATCATCCACATAATGCACACTTAAGCATATATACCCCTTCATAGTAGAGCAAGGTGTCCACATATCTGCAATAAAAGATACTCGTCCTTTGTATTCTGCAAATACTATTTTCAGCTTCTCTTTTTCTAACTAATACCTCCTAGAAACATCAGCTCTAGCAGTTGTCGACATATATGTTGACAATTCGGATTTAGGTACTTATCCCTAGCCCTAACCTTTTCATACTCTACATAACGAAAGGGCTGATCGTGGTATATTATTATCTCACTAACCAGAGCATGATTTACTTTAGGATCATACTGCTTTTCTACCAATAACTCTGGAGGTCTCTTTGGACAATAATCTAAATGGCGTTTCAAAGATGAGGTTCCTTGACCAACTTCAGAAACTAACTTTTTACTACGATGAATGCAACAACTCCTTCTTTTAGATTCTTGCTCTACTCCTACTAAAGTAAACTCTTTCCAGACAGGAGCCTTTAAACGTTTACTGGAGTCAAAGATTGTTACCGTTGTGTTAGCAAGAGTGGTTTCACTATGAGTCTCTGCTCCTTGATCCTCGTTCATTCTCCTGAGCTCATCCTTCGCATTAAATCTAGCAATCACCTCAAGTGACTCTGAGTCCAACATTAAGCCTAGCAAAAAAGAAACTCTCTGTTAATAAACTCGCTGTTTGCAAAGAGGTAACTGCAGATATACATCAAAGGAAACAATAAACATAGTCTCATGCATCATTCTACCTTTCTTCAACTTCCTTACCCAAACAACATTGACTCCTGCATCATCATCAAACATAAGACTCATCATGACCATAGTGAAAAATCAACATTTTTTTGATAACGTTAAAAATCAACATTCCTAATTGACAAATCACATCACCGAATCAGGAAGAAATTCAAAGAAAGAAAAGCTAATACAAGAGTGTTCACAAAGACACAAAAAGAGTTTCAACTATAGTGAAGTAACGCCACGACCCAAGTTTTTCACTTTTTTTCACTTTCTGTCACAAATTATGAAACAAAAGAAATAGAGTATACTCTCACATGACCCAACGAGCGCAAAGGAAAGTTCAAAGTTATAACAATCAAATCGAAAGAAATCAAACACCACAACATCAGATTGAGAAGAAATTAACAGGGAGGGAGAGAGAGAAGTCAGCGGCTCCGTACCGGAGAACCGATGCAACGCCGATGAAACTAACCCTTAAGCCAAAGAGAAATTTTCGCTCTGGCGTTGATGATGATGATGATGATGAGAGGAGTAAACTTAGAGTGAGTTTTGGTTGGGAGATTAGTTTAGGAAATGAGTTTGCTCAAAAATCGATTCTCTCTGTAAAATTGAGATCGATGATTTATGTTTTTGTTTGAGATCAATTTTAGAAGAAAGGTTTCTTCTAAGATTGATTTTTAGAAGGCCAAAAACAAAACGATGCAATATTATACTACATAAAATAAAACAAAAAAAACCTCGTGGGTACTTTAACTTTTAGGGTAAACCCATTTAAAACCCAATTTAATAAAATCCACCCAGATTTTATCCTATTTGTCTTACTTAAGAAATAAAAAGTCATGGACTTGGAAAAAAAAAAAGGGTTTTGGGTACCCTAAGGATTTTTGCCCATACTTAACTTCCCTAGTTTCAGTTAGTCCCCGTATTCCAGCTCTCCAAGCTGCTAGTACATTAGTTTTGATTTTATCAATCTAAAATTTGGGTGTATTGTTTAATTTTAGTATTGTACATGAGAACAGAAAGCAAGTAAGAAAAAAATGTAATAGTTTGCATCATTCATCCGGATTACTAAATAGGCCATTCGACCATGCCGAAAGATTTGGAAGACTAGGAACGTGCATGGTCGGGGCTTGACATTTATCTAACAACAAAACTATAGTTAATATAAACTTAACATCCAAAATAAACTTTGCTAATATTTCTGGTTGTTTAATGAAGACACAGATAATTTGTTCTCAAGTTAGATTTGATCAAAACGTCCACCAACGCTTGAACAACATCTTCGTAACAAATTAAACCAACATATGCATGGATATATGTTGGTTCGGTGTTACAAAACTTGCTTTTCAAGTATTATGAAACAAAATTTGTTTTCAAGTACTTTATCAAAAAAATTTGTTTTCAAGTAGAAATTGTATATAGTGAATTAAAGAAAACATTGTGAGGACTAAATCCCACATTTAAAATTTATAGATGATTTAAAAAGGAAGAGAGGCTTATGGGATGTTGTTAGAGATAGATTGACAAAAGATGTTTGTATTGATATTGTCGGAGGCGTACAATTGATCTTAGAAAGAGGTAGAATTTTGCTTATTAACACTTAGATTAACTTTTGGAATCTTGTTTAACTAGGTTATTAACACTTAGATTAATATTAGGATTACTAATTTTTTTTTCATTAGAATTTATCTTGTAGATTAGGATTAGAAAATTTTCAGATTAGAATTTTTCTTTTCTTTAGATACTACTAACTTTTCTCTTTGATTTTTAAGGGAACCCAAGAAAAAACTCGAACCAATCTCAACATGACACGTTTTTAAGAAGCTTCAGCTCCCATGAACCTCATCAAAATTTAAATCAAGAAAGAGCTGAACCACATCCTAAGAAAGATTGAGCATGAAAAGACCATGAAGAGCCTAGATTTCACATCCATGGAACCCTTGGTCCACGGTAAAGGAACCAGCCTTAGATCAACGATTGGAGAGTGTTTTTAAGACTCAAAAATTGCTGGAGATCATCACAAATTCCAGCAAAGACTCATCACAGATTCCAGCAAAGACGAGCAACGCCTCAAAAGATCACACAAGCATTGAAATTGAAGATTTCATTAATTTCTACCCCATGAAGCTCAACATCAAATCACAAACTCACCTCTGGACAACCACGTTCTACCCCTTCTCATGCTCATCATCATATGCCAATGGAATCTCTCAAATGTTATTTGAAGCCTTGGTGCTTCAATTCATTAATGATCGAAGAGAAGTAGAGCGAAAGTTCGAAACTGAATTATAGAACATAAATCTCGACCTAAGTGAAAAGTTTTGGGAGCTTTGCGCTAAACTCCATAAACTTGAAGACTCTCTAAATGCATTGTGAAAGGCTGTCAAGGAAAAAAGTTCAACACATTCTAATAAAGATCATCAAACCGAAGAAATAGAAGAAAATCACAATGTGGCATCAGCGGGAAGAAACTTAATGTACAAAGTGGAGCACTTCAAATGACTGATACTCAACACATTATGTACATTGATTTCAAAGTCAAAAGGGAATCACAATGATCTTCTTATGAAAAATATGGAGCCAAATTGAAAAAGTTGGTGAAATTGCCACAAACCGATGAAATCAACACTCATATGGGAGATATCTAGCACTTCATCAACTGATAATGCAAGAGATAAACCATGATTCTCATCAAATTCGAGCATTATGAGCTAAGCTTGATGGCTCATTCATTTTCCTTGAACAATATGAAGAAAAATCGTGTTGAGAAGATGCTACCACTCACACGCTTTGAAGATGGACTTAAGGAGCAACAAGGAAAGTGATTAGCCATGATAATTCAAGGATTTTCCAGCCACATTTTACTCCGACTTTGGTGTATTACATACCCTGGATAAGGATCCTAAGGATCCAAGTTACGAAATCGAGGTAAACAACTCGATTTGTTCATTAGCAAGAAAAAATTCTCAAAACTGAAAGAGAAGTCTTCAAGCCAGTAGGATATGTTATTGATTGGTCTAAATGGAGAATGAAGTTCAATAGTATCAACAAGAAGTCATCCAATATGAGCAGAACCTTCTCAATTCCATCAAAGACAATTTCAAAGACTTATCTCTATTCCATGGAATGAACTAGAGAAGGAAGCTTCATAACCCATTCAAGTTTTGTTGATACATTGGAAAAAGAGGAAAGAAGAGTCACATACGTACTATCTGAGCAACCTCACACATTAAAATGCTCAGAGATAGAGTTAAAGATTTTGAAAAAGCGCCTTATGAAAGGCAACCTATATTGTATCCTTTTTAATTTCCTGTTTTAATTTAATTTTTAGAATTTGATTGTAGGATTAATGTTAGTAATTAGGTGTTATATAATTTTTTTTTAAAAAATAATGCTTATATATCTTGTTTATCATACGAACATGTTCTAGAAATAAAGAAATTCAGAAAGAATAATCTCAGACAAGTTCGGATAGTCCAGTTCGTCCCACCATACCCCAAAGCTTCACCATCGGTTTATCCCAAATCCACAGCCCCAACCGGTGGGAAGCTCATCTTGCCTCGTCATGGATGTGCCACTATGCCCTCACCACAAGAAGTTAAATGTCGCGAATCGATGGAGAAGATCACGACGAATGGTGGGATTTCACCACCATCCCACACCTAAGCCTTTCTCCATCAACGGTTCATGTCAGCTATTTCAATGGCTGCCTACCCATTTCGTGCCCCCGAACCGTGAGAATCTTCCCCAACCCCAACCGTTCAGGCCTCCTTTCCCTGTCTACTGGCCGCGACATATTCCTTGTCCAAAACCGGTGGAAAATTTTCCGCAACCTGGTGGACCATCTCCCCTACCATTTCCCCAATCCGACCATGAATTTCCCCCAAACCTGCTCACAATCCGACAAATCCGGACGAGCATATGGCTGAGAACCACATCCAAAAGTCCATTTTCGCATTTCTAGGCCGGATCAAGCTCAAATTATTTTTCTTCACTCACCAGCAACCAAATCACGTTATATGCATCAAATCAAGAAGTTTTAAACGCTGGAATATTCAAGGATGCAAACATAATTTGGAGCAACAAGGATTGTCAAACCGAACAATTTTCACAAGAGAGCCATATAACACTCGCCAAGAAATGAATAAGCTAAACATTTTCCAAAACTTAATACAGGCTTTAAAGAGCATCTTGAAACGTAAATTCACTCCTAATTACCATAAGACTCAAAAGGCTAGTTTATGGAGATGAAGTTGCAATAAATTGGACAACAAAAAAGTTTGAGAAAGATTTTCGTTCCCAATCAAGACCAAGGCTAATTGTGAGCAAAATGAAGATTATTTTGAAGCAACAAAAGATCCAATCAAGGCAGAGCCTTTCTGCAACTACATTTAAAGGTTCAAAAATGTGATCAAAAGGACAATGTTCACAACATGAGCACCTCAAGAGCAATATCTGCCAAACCAAATTTTACACTAGGTGAAGATCATCAAATAGATTCTAAAATATGTGAAAAATTAGACGATCACAATTTATCTCAAAAAGACACAAAAACGAAGATTTCGAGTTATTAAAAGAGATACATCTATTTTATTAAAGACTGGTCCATTTGGCTCGTAGATGAAGGGTGCGTAGAAAGGCCAAAACTAAAGGAAGAGGACTTGGGTTTCGAACAATACATTCACCATAATCAAGTGTCTCTATTCCAAGCATTTTAAATTCCAAGAAATTAACTCAAGGTCCTTTGACACGAAGTCCAGCGTTTAGAGGTCTTAAGACCCAATTTTTAAACTAATATTGACCTAGGAAGTTAAAATACTATATATACATGTTTTTAGCCTCTTTATTTCGTTGAGTTGACATAGGATATGATTTATTAATTTTCTAAGGAGGCAGGGATGACACACTTTGGTGTCGTACCCTTTGTAATCTCCAAATATCCATTCACATCATCAATACATCCATGATTCATCCATAATTCGATTATATCTTCTCATCTCTCCCTTGATTGATATGGGTGCTTACTATTCTTAATGATTTCGTGTTTACATGATATTATATGATTGGTTTTCATTTTAGAAATAAGGAAACAAAGAATTTATTGGCTTTCTTGATTAGGATCTTAAATGTATTATGATGTATCATTAACGTTATTATCTTTACTTAGACTTGATGTTATTCACCTGTGAAGCTTACTTGTAAATTGAACCTAAGTTAGTATGCATCCCAAGAGCTTGTCATACTGCTGGATCTAGTATTTGGTGAGTAATTATACATAGCCCATGAAAGTTGATCGATGTAAGTAGTGAACAATCAATCACGCCCATCAATTAATGTATACTTGTCTTCTGCAATGACCAATGAAAGTTATGTCCATTGGTTTGTTAACTCGTATAGAATCTGAACTTCGAAAGTAGAGAGAATTTATATAAGGGTTGTGTTCTAGACCTAAGCTAAATAGTCCCCAAATCCAAATCCTGCTTGTTTGAGAATGCTCTCTGCGATTTTTCTGCTTGTTTGATGTATGTCTTCCCACGATCTATCCTTCGAACATTTGCATGCTAGATTAGGATCTCGTATACATTATATTAATTAGCAAAATAAAAAATCACAAAACCCCTGCGTATTTCCTTCGTAGCTTAATCTAAAATCAATATGTCCATAGTGCAAATATCTATTCAAAATCAATCCGTCCTTAGTGCGAATATCTAGTCCTCGTTGAGTTGATCCCTAAATATTGCTGCGAAGTTGTGCACTTGTAGCTAGATTTTAATTAGGATAAAATTTGACCCCACATCAACACAAGCGAGGGATCTACAACCATCGGTGGTAGTACTTCTAATAACCCGCTAGTACTGACTATGAGCAAATGCATAATTTTCAAAATACATTTGATGGGGAGGGAATATGACGCGATGAATAATGTAACATTATTTGGTAGGGGTGCACCTCCTCTTTTTATGATCTTTGAGAAGTTGGTACATCTTGTTATCATTGTTAAATGGTATGGATATATATTATCTAATATTATTATTTCCACAATCTATGCTAACAATATGTAGAAAAGTTAATTATCAGTTGATTACTATTTTTGAACATAATTTTATTTATCTATGTAGGGGTTGATGCAGCTTTATTTGATCTCAACAATGAAGGGTCAATGATATACACCTAACATAACACTGTTTTTTTCATGTAGAGCTCGTGAGTCTGAAGGTCTCTGTATTTCTTCCCCAGTCCAAAATCACTTATTTACACCAGACGTACATAAAAACAAAACACTTCCGTTGAATTATTGAAGCAAAACTAACCATCACATAACTAAATTTTTATGTGTGCACATAATATAGAAAATAAGTAATTATCAGTGGTAGAAACCGTAAGTTAGACTCTAAATCTTCTAATATTACCTGGATCATAGGGGCCATTGTTGAGACTCTATTTGGCCGTGTGGAAGAGAACCTTAAATATTTTAAAAAAAGGAAAAAAAATTTCAGTTAATTTAGCCAATAAACAAACTAAAAATCTAAAAAAAATTGAACTAAGAGACAAGTTAGGGTTACAAAATCAAAGAGAATATAACCAGTAAGCAATGACTTTTAACTTGAAGAAATAAATGGAGCCTTTGTGGAGATTCAGGTGAAGATGACATTGATCAAAAGAATTCAAAGATGACACATGAAATCATCTGATAGAATATACCTGTTACAAAAGTAGACGTGCTACAAAATAACATGCCTATTCTGTCTAAAGTCATGTGAAGTTGGGTGAGTACAAGTCCGACCTAATTTTCCCAAGTATCCTCTGAGGGAAGGAGCTGCCAGCTCACACTTGTAGTATGCCATGTTGTGTGCAACAGTCATATTCCTATGTGCATCAAGGAAATGCTGCTCTATGATTGGCTAATTTTGAATTCCTTATATAGCACCGTTTTATATCTAGATTCAGATTATGTGTTATTTCTTCTCTTACCTTGTTAAGTGTATAAAAGATTGTATGCTAATTATTCTCTCTTTATTCAATATCTAAATACTCTATTCTCAGTTTCCAATCTCGTTCATACTCTCTCTAATCTCCACAATCTCTCACTCTCTCATAAATCTCCATAACATACAAATTGCCATCATTCTCTTTCCCTCGCCATTACAAGACTCAAGAGAGCTCAAAATCTGTTTATTCTTCACTAAAAAACCAGAGAACATCTAAAATCTTACATTGTATCAGAGAAACAAGTTCCTAAACTTTAAAATTTTCGCATTCTTCATTTTCAAAATCTGATGTTTGAAGCCAGCAGCGACATATCTGTACTTCATGAACAATATCTCTTAAACAGTATAGAGTTAATGATCAAGATAAATTTTCATGGATTTCCAACTCAAAATGAAACCATGAAGAAGTGGATTCAAATCCATAGCTGCTCAGAAGAAAGAGATATGAATTTTTGAATCAGACAGTCGTCTGGTGCATCCGAGGAGAATCAACTTGCACGTTCAATTTGCTACCAGTCTATTCTGGAAAAGGCGTCATCCCAGACCACTTGGCCCTTCAATATTATGCTCTTAGAGAGCTATACCAAAACGAATCAGCTCAAGAACCCCAACCAATTGAGAGATCTACCTGATTTATCAAATTTGGTCTTGAGGCATCTATTTTTGAAGCAACTCAAGATGAATCTTGTGCCCAGTAGTTCAAAGCCTTCAAGATGAAGTGCTCAAGAGTCATAGTGGTTCCTCATGGCCTCTCCTCCTCTCTCCAGTCCATTAAAGGCATGTCTAATCTCCTGGTCAAGATGGAACCTTTCAAAAAGAAAGCTTTCCCTTGTTCTAGAAGTTGATAGCT
Organism: Anastatica hierochuntica; assembly: GCA_900406275.1. Lineage (NCBI taxonomy): Eukaryota > Viridiplantae > Streptophyta > Magnoliopsida > Brassicales > Brassicaceae > Anastatica > Anastatica hierochuntica. Next base: position 9,718 of record OVAN01004205.1, read on the forward strand.
AGGAAATGTGAAGAAATATGAAGTCTTTTAAGGTGTGGGTTCAAGAATTTTGGTCATGAACACAAGGGTAAGGTGTTGGGTGACGATCTAGTTCTCATATCTAACAGAAGTCATGACTCATGGTCTAGGAGGCTCAAGGAACCAGCTCAGGTTCCTTGGTTGTAAGCTAATACTTTCCTTCTCGATATGAGCATGTGATTATGCCTTGTTGTATTTTAAGTGCTGTATTGCAATCCTGGGTTATTCTATTTGAAATCCTAGATGATTTTGTCTAGTTCAGTTTCATGATGCTTTAAAAGTCTTGTTTGGTGTTTGAAAAATTAAATGCTTGCCCGGTTCTGTTCTGATTGGGTTATGACGCTAGATGTGTCTAGATCCTGTCAGCTTTCATGAAATAGATACCACCTAAGGTAATGCATCCTGTTTGATGTGTGTTGATGATAATATTGCTCAGCCCCAACTCTAAATGAATGGCTTGTTAGGATGTTAGATGGTATTTTCTAATCTAGCTTGCTTTTATGAATTAGAAACTTATTAAGGTTATTGCATATTATCATCTTGTTGCTATTAAAGCAGTGTGATTTTGTGTAAATATCTTGTATTGGTGATCGATCAAAACTGGTATTTATAGAGGTTGGTTGCATTATTTTTTTCTTGTTGAGTGATTGTGTTTCAAGATCATAGCTTTTTGTTTTAAACATTGGTGACCAGTCTTGGAGTGTTCCAAGTTATGGTACCAATGTTAGTGATTTAATGATTTTCCATGAGTTGTGTGATATTCAGGTACACAAGAAGTGTTAAGGATGCAATCAAACCGTGAGTTAAGATGGAGATCACTGTCCATTTCCAAACATTCATGGACAAGGTCCATAACCTACAAGAAGAAGTAGAGAGGGTGTTTGATACAATGGAAAAAAGGATTTCAATCACTAATGCCTTCCCTTAAGAGCCTACCATGAGTATATTTCTGAAGATGGAAACAAAGTGCCCATTGCTTCAGAGCCTACACGAAGAGGGTGTATATTCTTGAAGATGGAGACAAAGACTGACCCATTCCTTCAGAGCCTACATCAAGAGGGTGTATATTCCTGAAGATGGAGAGAAAATTAAATAATGGTGCCTCTTCACAAACTGCTTCGAGCGTACACCAAGAAGGTGTACATTCATGAAGATGGGGATAGAAGAAGTCACACATTGAAGAAAAGAAGAGGAGCTAACCACTGCCCACTTGTCAGAGCTTACACAAAAGATGTATATTCCTGAAGATAGAGATGGGAGTTCACTCAAAAACAATACCATCATCAAAGTCATGAAGACTGATGGTCCAAAAGCCATGGATTGCTTACACTTCTCACAATCTTACCTCCTTTCCTATACTCGGAGTTAAACTTAAGGGGAGTGTGAATGAGGTTTCCATGGTCCATAAAGAAGCCATTGCAAGGACTTCAATTCACATGCACTAACGGAAATCTTGAAGAGGTTTGCAATGGTCAAATTCTACCTAAATAAGGCATTCAAGGACTTCAATCTAAGAGGACATCGACCATATTGCACTTGGTTGATTGAAGAAGAAGGTTCTCTAACAATGTGGCTTCTATGTGAGATGATTGAAGGTGAAACTGAGGGATCTATTCTGCCTTCCACTAAGTTGGTGACTCATGAAGAGGTTGCACAACCAAGCCAAGTGAAGGATTCAAGTGTTTGGTGAAGATCATAACACTCCTCACCTATCAAAAGCAACTATTGCGAGATAGAAGTATTACCTTTAGAGACTACTTGAAGAAGAATCAAGTGGAGAGTCAAACTGTTTGGGAAGCTTAGAATCTGCCTTATGATGTTGTTGATCCATTACGAACTCAAGTGAGGGGTTCAAGTGTCAAGACTGAAAAAGCTGACACTCCTCACCATATCATACAAAGAGAGATTCAAGTGTTCATGGAACACTCCTCTCTGTTCTCATTACCAAATGCAAGGAGAGTAACCATTTCATTCTTTAACATTGTTTGATTGACTTATGCCTTGAGAATTGATGCAAGTGTTAATGCATTGTGAATCAGGTTCTTGGACACTCTATTGAGCAAAAACCGGTTGTCTCAATTCCCTTTGATGATTGCAAGAACTAAGAATATAGGGGGTGACATCAAATTAGTTCATTGAAGAGTGCAAGACTTGTTGGTGTTTGCAGGAAGAGGATATCATTCTTGCAGCATATAGAGAGGCCTTGATCCAGAGTCTATATGTCCAATCTTATCGACCATAAGGAACACAGAGTCATAGGCCAATGCCTAGGCCTTGATGACTCTACTCTTTTTTTCCTTAGCAAGTTTTGTCCCAATGGGTTTTCTTGCTAAGGTTTTTAATGAGGGAGTTTCTTTAAGGTTCCAAGATTGACTAAAGATCTCCTATAGTCAAGGTTGAGGAGAAGTATTAACTTGAAGAAATAAATGGAGTCTTTGTGGAGATTCGGGTGAAGATAGCATTGATCAAAAGAATTCAAAGAAGACACATGAAGTAATCTGATAGAATATAACTGTTACAAAAGTAGACGTGCTACAAAAATAAAGTTGCAATGGTCCATAAAGAAGTCATTGCAAGGACTTCTTTTTAAGTGCACTGACGGAAATCTTGAAGAGGTTTCAATGGCCAAATTCTAACTAAAGTAGGCATGCAAGGACTTCAATCTAAGAGGACATCAACTGGATTGCACTTGGATGATTGAAGACGAAGGTTCTCTGACAATTTGGCTTATATATGAGTTGATTTAATGTGAAACCGAGGGATCTATTCAGCCTTCTCCTAAGTTGCTGACTCATGAAGAGGTTGCACAGCCAACCCAAGTGAAGGATTCAAGTGTTTAGTGAAGATCATAACACTCCTCACCTATCGGAAGCAACTATTGGGAGATAGAAATATTACCTTTAAAGACTACTTAAAGAAGAATCAAGTGGAGAGTCAAACTGTTTGGGAAGCTTAGAATATGTCTTTTGATGTTGCTGGTCCATTACGAATTTAAGTGAGGGGTTCAAGTGTCAAGACTGAAAAAGTTGACACTCCTCACCATATCATACAAACAGGGATTCAAGTGTTCATGGAACACTCCTCTCTATTCTCATTACTAAATGCATGGGGAGTAACCATTTCAATCTTTAACACTATTTGGTTGGTTTATGCTTTGAGAATGAATGCAAGTGTTAATGCATTGTGAATCAGGTTCTTGGAGACTCTCTAGAGGAGGAACTGGTCGTCCTAATTCCCTTTGATGATTGCGAGAAGTAAGAAGAAAGGGGGAGACATCAAATCAGTTCATTGAAGAGTCCAAGACTTGTTGGTGTTTGCAGAACGAGGAGATCATTCTTGCAGCAAAGAGAGAGGCCTTGATCCAGAGTCTATGTATCCAATCTTATCAACCTTAAGGCACATAGACTCATAGGGCAATCCGTAAGCCTTGTTGATTCTACTCTTTTTCCCTTAGTAAGTTTTGTCCCAATGGATTTTCTTGCTAAAGCTTTTAATGAGGGAGTTTCTTCAGGGTTCTAAGCTTCATGAAGGATCTCCTATAGTCAAGCTTGAGGGGGAGTGTTAACTTGAAGAAATAAATGGAGCCTTTGTGCAGATTCAGGTGAAGATAACATTGATCAAAAGAATTCAAAGAGGACACATGAAGTAATATGATAGAATATACCTGTTAAAAAAGTAGACGTGCTATAAAAATAATAAGTCTATTTTGTCTAAAGTCATGTGAAGTTGGGAGAGTACATGTCTGACCTAGTTTTTCCAAGTATCCTCTGAGAGAAGGAGCTGCCAGCTCACACTTGTACTATGCTAGACTGTGTGCAACAGTCATATTCCCATGTGCATCTAGGAAATGCTGATCTATTATTGGCTAATTTTGAATTCCTTATCTAGCACCATTTTATGTCTAGATTTAGATTATGTGTTATCTCTTTTCTTACCTTGTAAAGTCTATAAAAGACTATGTATGTTCATTAGTGAAATTTAAGAAACTAAGGGGGTTTCCCCTCCTTCTTCATTATTCTCTCTTTATTCAATCTCTAAATACTCTATTCTCATTTTCCATTCTCATTCATACTCTCTCTAATCTCCATAATCTCCCATTCTCTCTTAAATCTCCATAACATACAAATTGTCATCATTCTCTTTCTCTCGCCATAACAAGACTCAAGAAAGCTCAAACTCTGTTTATTCTTCACTAAAACAACCAGAAAACATCTAAAATCTTACAATGACTAGATGAAGACGAGGTAGAGATGAGGTGGGGTTGTGATAGAGACGAAGAAAGTTGGAGATGGAGACGAAAAAAATCGGAAATGAAGATGGGGACGATGTAGAGGCGAGGTGAGGTAAAGTGGAGTAGCGGTAGAGACAATGTGAAGCAGAGATGGAGAGGAGGTGGAGATGGAGACGAGGCGGTCGCCAACAGAAACCATAAACTAAGAGGAGAAAGAAAACAAAGACTGAAGATGATAAACTGAAATTAGTTTCTTATTTATGTGGTACTATAAGTTTTCCACGGGAAAACGCCAAAAATAGTCTCTAACTTTCAAGATTAAGCCGAACAAAGCTCCAATTTTTAAGTTAGCCATTTAGATCACTAGTGTTTAAAATACATCCAGTTTAATCCTAAATTTTTATTGACTAACCTATTTTAAATCCATAAAACTCAACTGTAAAATTTTGTTAACTTCCGTAAATAAAAAGACGTCCTTTTGAAAAACAGCAAAATATTTCAAAACATCGCCGTATTGTGTAAATACACAAAAATCTCTCTTTTGCGCATTTCGTCAAACACTTGGCGTTTGTTATTGAACTTGCCATTTTTTCACAATCGTTCAAGATAAAGGATTTTATTTGATCATGAGTAGAATTTTTGCACTTAATATGTTTCATGAGTAGGTCAATTTTTTACAATTCAAGAACTACATAAGAAATAGTTATCCCAAGAGACTTATGGAACGTAGTATCCCTCTTCAACTTACATGTGACTCATATGGCTTCATGGTACAACTTCTCTGCTTTCATCTTATTGTGTAACTTCTACCTAATAACTTAAAAACCCTTATCAAAATCCCACAACTAATCATCACTACATATCATTTTAGTCCATTTGGTTATGTGCTGTAAGAGAAAGCTAAGAGCTTGAACAAGATAAAAACTGAAACTTTTTCATTGATTTCTTTCTCTAATTCATTTCATTGTTTTTACAAAGAATATACTTATACTGACTGTCTCTTATCTGATCTTCTGACAGTTGTAATCATCTTGTTGAGGCACCAGATCCAAGACAGTCAAATCTGTTGAAGGTTGGTATTTGATTCCTCTCAATGTTCATCCGCTTTGTACCTTCTTTGACAACTTATGCTTTGTCCATTTCAGAAGCTGGACTTAGCCATTGGGAGGTAGAAGTATTTGGTTTGGGCTCAGTCTTTTACATATGTGTCATGGGCCTTGATTTGTGGCCCATCTTGTTTGGATTCATAAACGTTGTCGTTTTCAGTTGTCTCAGTAGCTTCTCTCAAACTTGTGATCGGAGGAACGGAGACACAAAATTTGCTCCGGAGTGTGCTAAATGCTTCGAAATGGAAGAGGTTTCGTGAAGATATCGACAACTTACTGGTGTCCTGGTATGTGTTTTACCATAAGAGACCCCAAAGCTACTTGCTCTCTTACATAGTGGAAGTGGGTTCCAAAATACTTCATGCGTGCGTGAAATGCAGGATTCACAGTGAGGTTAACAGCTGACAGATTGTTGCAGAAGAGCTCAGAGGTTGTGTGAATTGGGAAGCCCAAATATTTTAGCAAACAACCTATCAACTTTAGTTCTGAAGTAGTCTCAGATAAGGAATGGTACTCAACTTCTATTGAACTCTTAGATAATGTATCTTGCTTTTTAGAAGACCATGAGACTAGATTAAAGCTTAGATAAGTGCAATAACCTCTTGTAGATCGTCTAGTGGTTTTGCAACCGGCCCAATCACTGTCACTGTAGGCATTGAGTGTGAAATTTGTGTTCTTGCTGAAGGTTATGCCCATAGTCATTGTACCTTTAACATATCTTAACACCCTTTTCAGGAGCTTGTAATCTACAAGAGTTGGGGAATGCATCTTCTGGCATACAAAATTCATAACATATTGAAGATTTGGCCTTGTCAAAGTAAGGTATTGAAGCTTTCCTGCTAAGCTCCTGAAATAGGTGGGATTTGAAAATACCTCTTTTGAATCCTTTTCTGTATCTTTTTCTGGATGTAGTAGAAGAGGAGTAGCTATCTCAGAGCAATAACTCATACTAGCCACTGCTAAGAGGTCTTCAGCATATCTTTCCTGAGAAAGAAAGAGCCCCTCTGAGTTGTATTGTGCCTGAATGCCCATAAAATAATGTAATCTTCCCATGTCTTTCATCTTAAATACCTTGTTCAATTCACTGAGTAGAGATTTCAATAGAATATAGTTATTTCCTGTGATGAGCATATCATCAACATAGAGTAGAAGCATTATAACATCTTTGTTCTTGATGCAGAAAAATAAAGATGGGTCTCAGATGCTGCAAACAAATCCAAACACAAGCAGAAAGGTACTAAATTTATCATAACATGATATAGGAGATTGCTTAAGACCATTTAGAGATTTGTGAAGTTTGCATACGTAGTTAGGCTTATCTTTATCTACAAATCCAGCAGGCTGAGTCATATATACACCCTCTATAAGAACTCCATATAGAAAAACATTCTATACATCCATTTGCTTGACTTCCCACTGCATCACTGAAGCTGTGTGTATAATAGCTCTAATTGTGTCTGATCTAACAACTGGACTCTATGTCTCTAAATAGTCTACTCCTTCTTCTTGGTCAAAATCTTTAGAAACCAGCCTTGCCCTGAGTTTGTCTAAGCTTCCATCAGCTTTCAATATGGTTCTAAACACCCATTCGCTGGACTGTATGTCTCTAAATAGTTTATTCTTTCTTCTTGGTCAACACCTTTAGCAACTAGCCTTGCCTTGAGTTTGTCTAAGGTTCCATCAACTTTCAATTTGGTTCTAAACACTCATTTACATCCAAATACATGCATATTAGGAAGATAAGGTGTCAGAGACCATGTTTTAGGTTCTGCACAATTAGTCATTTCACCAATCATAACATTTGTCCAACCTTTGTCTTTTAAAGCAGCTGTAATTGTTTTTGGTTCAGGATAAGCTATTCTATGTGTAAGTAGCGCATAGCGTGGTTTGGTTTGGATATTCTTGCCTTTGATCTAGTAACCATGGGGTGCTGATTACTAGTTGGTGTTACAAATTGAGGCTGTTGGGGAGATTTACTTCAGGTCTCAGAGATGTCTTTTCTAGTTTGAGGAGAAGAGATAATGTCGCCTATAGGAACATAATCTAAGTCTGTCGTATGCCCAAAACACCTCTCCTCTTAACTAGTAGAAGCATCTCTGGCCGAAGATTCTTGTAGTTGAGTTTGCTGATTTTCTTCTGTAACAGGGTTGATAGGAGGAATGTTGGGGTCAAAAACTGTCCCGACGAAATCGATGCCTGAAAAGGACTACGGAGACGATTTTTTCTCTTTCGGATACAGGAATCGTAAGGATGTTTGAAAACTCTCAGATTCTCATCGTTCAGGCTGTCTCTTCCCAACCTGGCTTCAAAGCTTCGAAGATAGTCGATCATGACCAATCTCCACATAAAGTCTATCCATCCGCAAGTAACTAGAGTGTCCAAGTGCTAAGGTTAGCATCGATGATTCTTGGATAACTCTCACAGGGCCACACGATACGTCCTCCGGAGCGATGCGAAACCACCAAGAGCGTTGGAAACCGCGTCGCTTCGGAGAAATGTCTAAACGCCGATTGACGCCAAACCTACGAACGAGTTTTGGAACCGATTGACGACTGAACTAGAGGCCGATCTAGACGTCGATTGAACCAAGACCGGAGGTCCGTCTTGGCNGATGTCCTTGGCGCCAATTGGCGCCAAGACAGAGGGTTGGTCTTGGCGCCGGTTGGCGCTGAGACGCGAATAACGTTCAACCGTAATCCGTTGACTGAACCACGTCCTTTCCGATCGTCTTTTCCTTCGAATCGTCACCTGATCGTCTCTCATTTCATCTCGATTGGAGTTTCTGTCAAACCGTCATGATGACAGTCGTAAGGATTCGTGCTTTTCGTGGACTTCGTATCGATCGTGTAAAACAACGACGGTTAACTTAAGTACCAGAAGAGTCTAAACTATACGATCGGCCTTATCGTTCGAGGAAACTATTGCCGCTTATTCTTACGAGAAACAGTTTCCCGCAGTAAATCGTAAAGATCACTTAGCCGCGAAACGGCCCGAAAGGGCCCAAACCGCGATAATGGTCCACTTACGATTTCGAGCGAGAACCGGCCCACTTGCAAAGACGGTTTACCAGGGTTTCGCGAAAATGTTAAGTTTCGAGAAGATAAGGAAGGATCTCTAAAAGATATATGCAAATCAGGGAAAAAAGAATATTTCCACGAAAGATATGCACGAAGCGGGATGAAAAAGGAAACGAGCCAAGCCCACGAAGACCTATATAAAGGGTGCGAAGGATGAGAGATACAAAAAAACAATTTTCGTCACCGCAAAACACTTAGAAAAAACTAGGGTTCTTACTTTGTTTTCATTAGAGAGTTGCGTCTCAACTAGGTTACGAGTCTACGCTGTAGTTCTAGGTAATCATCGCCAACAGTTCTTGCGGCCACGACTTAACATCGGTTGCGCACACTCATACCACGAATTCGAAGAAGATCCCTTATAACTTTTCGTTATCTGTGTGTTTCGATTGTTGTCCATGTTTTGATCCACGATTCTCTTTTCGTGTTCAAACTGTTTCTAATTACGAATCCTGTTACTTTACTGTCGTTTTACATATCTCGCTTCGCAATCTGTTTTGTATCAATCTCACTTACGTTATTCATCTTGTTCATCTCAACTTCGTCATACGAATCTTGTTAACCTAACTATCGCAATCTGTTCGCATATTCGTTTTACTCACGCTTTTTGTTTGATCTTACCTCGCAGATTAGTTTTGTATTTCTTATCTATTAACTTTCGCACTCACTGCCCGATCTGTCGATTTTTGCCTACAGAGAGTCCTGAACCACATAACATTGACAATGAGAATTTCGGTTCCCACAAAGAAAAGTTGTAGTTGAGGAAGAAAGAGGTGGAAAGTCTGACTCAAAGAAGAGAGAGGTTTCAAGTGACACTCTTGCTTCTTCTTATGAAGAACTAGGTGCTTGGCAGATTTGATTAGGTGTCTGTCTGAGAATAATATGTTGTGTGACAGGTTCTTCTGTAGGAGCTGGTGGTACAGAATCTAAGATAATAGATAGTGCATAGGTATGTTTTGTCTGTAGAGTATTTTGTAGTTGCATCAGTGAACTCATTTCCCATGCTCTTACTAATGGTGTTGTTCTTGTTCTGCAGAAGGAAGCATACTTGTCATAAAATGGGAAGGAGGCTTCATTGAACAAAACATGGCGACTGATATACACTCTTTCAGTAGGTGGGTGAAAGCATTTGTACCCACGATACTTGTCATTGTAGCCTAAGAATACACAGTGAAGAGAGCGAGGATCAAACTTGTTTGTAGCATAAGCTCTTAGCGTGGGAAAGTAAGAGCAACCAAAGGCACACAGAGCAGTATATTCCGGTACTTTGTTGTGAAGCTTTTCATATGGGCTGATCTTGATATCTAGACTGGATGTAGGAAGAATAGTGGTCAGAAAGCTAGCAGTATAGAAAGCCTCTACCAAAAGCTTTGTGGTGTATGACTGTCAAATAACATAGATAAGCCCAATTCTACAATGTTGTTGTGTTTCCTTTCTGCTAGCCCATTCTGCTCAGGAGTATGTGGACATGAAACATACTGTTGAATGCCACACTCTTTTAATTTAGTTTGAAATTGGTTGCTCATGAATTCTCCACCACCGTCGTTATGAAAAATACCAATTTTTGCTAGTAATTGATTTTCAATTAGTGACTAAAAATTGCAGAATATTGTATAGAAATTTGACTTTTTTTCAATGGGTAAAACCAGCAAAATCTTGAATAGTTGTCAACAAAGATTACATAGTAATTGAATCCTTGAAATGACACTATTGGAGCAAGTCCCTAGAGGTCATAGTGAACTCTTTCCAAGGGTCTAGATGAAGTAAAAATAGAAGCACAAAAAGTTAGTTTGGTGCTCTTCCCCAGTAGACAAGCTTCACACCAGGTACTAACTACTTTATTAACTGAAATATGTTTTAAAGATGCAAGATGCTGAAGAATCTTTTTATTAGAATGACCAAGTCTTCTGTGCCAAACATCACCAGAGGCTAAGTGTTATCTGGAGAGAACAACGCCTGATGAGGAGATACTTCTATAACATAGAGACCATTAACATTTTTTCCCAATTTAAGTAACATCTTTGTTACTTTGTCCTTAATCAATACACCATCACAATCGAATTCAACAGAGCATGGATAGTCTTTGGTAACTTTAGAAATAAATAATAAGGACTTTGTTATATCAGGGCAAACAAGAACATCTTTGAGAGGAAGTGTACATGATGTTGTTGGAAGAACAATGGATTATGTATGAGTAATAGGCAAGAACTCACCATTGCCAACCATGACTGTATCATTTCCATTGTAAAGCTCAGATTGCTGGAGGAGATGGGGAGAGATGGTGACATAAGCATTAGCCCCTGAGTTTGGAAACCATTCATGCCTAGCTTGTTTTGAGACATCTTTGATCCTTAGAGCAGCCATTGCAGACGGTATGTCTGCATGTTGATAAACATTGTTGAATCTGTGCCAACATTTTAAAGCTTTGTGTCCTATTCTTCCATAGATCTGACTCACAAGTTTATTAGCTTCTTCTTGTGCCATTGCAGAGTTTCCTGAGGAGATTTGCTGATGGAAACCTCTGCCTCTAGTAGACAAGTAGCCCCTTCCTCTGTTTGATATGCCATACCCTCTTCCTCTATTGCTATTGTAAGAAGATTTCATCTTGACAGTGTTATATGTCATATAAGGAGTCAATCTATCTGTTGAGTATGCCTGAATACAATCCTCATAGTTCGTAAGCTTTGGTATGACATCATCAAATGTAGGGCTTGGATATATATCCATAGATTTTTTTCTATAGTTGTTTTGATAGCCTCATATTTCCTTCCAAGGCCATGTAAGGTAGCAAAGATCTTCATATTCTCATTAACAGAGCTTCCAATAGAGTTAAGTTGGTCTCGTAGATGTTTTACCTCGTTTAGATATTCTGACATGGGGTTTTCACCTTTGTGACTGTCTGCAGTTTCCTTTGGAGCTCAAAGAGTCTTGAGGAAGAGACTCTGTTGAAATGTTTGGCTAAGGCTAGCCATACTTCTTGTGTTGTGTTGCATCCAACAACACTTAGGATATCCTCAGAAAATGAGCCTAGCAGCCACGCCTTTACCACTTGATCTCCTTTGAGCCACTCGTGATAGTCAGGGTTTGGAAGAGGGGTTGAGGTGCCTGCTATATTAGGAACAGAGAGGGTTTGAGGTGGTCTTGGTGATGCGCCATTGATAAATCGAAGAAGTCCTTGGCCAGAAAGAAAAGATTCAATCTGCAGCTTCCACATAATGTAATTTCTTTCTGTGAGCTTGATGGTAGCACAATTTGTTATATTCAGAGAAGGAAAAGATGAGACAGGATTGATGATTTGATCCATGGCTCTGATATCATGTAAGAGAAAGCTAAGAGCTTGAACAAGATTAAAGCTGAAACTTTTTCATTGATTTCATTCTCTAATTCATTTCATTGATTTTATAAAGCATATACTTATACTGACTGTCTCTTATCTGATCTTGTGACAGGTGTAATCATCAGGTGGAGGCACCAGATCCAAAATAGTCAAATCTATTGAACGTTGGTATTTGATTCCTCTCAATGCTCATCCTCTTTGTACCTTCTTTGACAGCTTGTGCTTTGTCCTTTTCAGAAGCTGGACATAGCCGTTGGGAGGTAGAAGTCTCTGGTTTGGGTTCAGTCTTGTGCATCTGTGTTGTGGGCTTTTGAACTGGTTTGTGGCCCATCTTGTTTGGCTTCAAAAATGTTGTCGTTTTCAGCTGTCTCAATATGTGCTTTTACTGTTCTGACTTTTTATGAGAACATTTCATCTTAAATTCAATAGGTTTTGTATTATGAAATAAGAAAACGATTGGAAACTTGGGAGCAAAAATAGCATAAATGAATATTAACGCAAAGTTATAAATTGACGTACAACCATAATCCAAACTACTGGAATCTTATTCACTCACACCCAACTGGAATCTTAGCCTCCAACCCAAACTGAAGAGTCAAGTCGTTGTAGGTAGAGAGCAATTGAAGAATCAGGGTAGTGCGTCCTAAACTTGTATTGCACCTCTTAAAGGCTCAAAGAACATGTAAGTCGTTAGGTAGCAGAGACACCATCTAATTATAATGTTGGTGATACCATAAACACTTAGCTATGTTAGAATTCGATTGTTGTCTGGAGAAGTTAAAAGATTAAAATTGCATTAACAGTTCAACGAAATGAACCAAAGAGGCATTAAAAGATTTTTGTATATTTACACACAATGAAGTAATTTTGAAGTACTTTTATGTTTTTATTCAACATCGTTTTGTCATTTAACAAAAGCGTGTAAAATTTAATGGTGTATTTTTAATGGGTCTAAAGTAGTTCGATTAGCGAAGATTTAGAATTTAAATGGTTTAAGTAAAAATCAGAGGTTTTTTTTTATCTAACCTTGAAAGTTCATGATTTTTTTGGGGTCTTTTTTCCTCTTTTTAATATTATATTATACATATATCATATATATAAGAATAGGGCACTGTTTCCGATTTTAAATGGATATTAAATTATTGAAACTTTTTATAAGATGAAGATAGTTTTTAAATTAGTTTGAATTATATAAAACTCATTATATCCAGTGGCGGACCTAAGTGTTACTATGGGGTTCACCTGATACTCTTTTTATTTTATAAAAATATATTGTAAGATTAATTGAGAAAAATAAAATAGCATAAATGGTAATGCATTGGTATGTTGACACCCCAAACCTGGTTCGCCACTGATTATACCGTGTATATTATAAGGCTAATCGGTTTTACAATTTATATACATCGGGTAGTTCTTTCATCCTATAGACCTATGATATTTGAAAACTAATTTGTGATTCTGTATAGTGCTAAGTCATTTTGATTCTTTAAACACGAAGAAAATATGTGTATAAAATATAACTTCATTTATATGCAAGTAATAATATATACAATTAATTAGCATGACAATCTGAAACAGAATTGGAATTGGAATCGGAATCGAAATTGGATTCCGATTTGGGATTCGGAGTCGAAATTGCGATTGTCGATGAGATAAGTCATATATTGATCTTCTATTTATGAGGTAATTTTATTCTCTTAGAGCCATGCTTTACGCAGACCAAAGGTAATAAAATAATTCTTATTTATGATCGAGTAAACCAAAGCTCTAGCCCTGGTCACGACCTTAACCAAGACAAGGCAAGACAAATATTCTCTTAATGATTTTAATTTTTCAAGATAATAAATAAAGCCTCCTGAATAAAAGAAAATATTTATTTTAGGTAAAATAGACTCGAAATTGGAAGTTATTCATATCTTTCTTCACAAATATGGAAAGATGTTATTATAATATATATATATAAAGTAAAAGGAAAAACCCTAATCCGATGCCGACACATTCATACACACACTTTTACATAAAACTCTAGATCAATAAGTTTACGTCCTAACTTGAGTCTTGGTCTATTAGAGACATATTTGTAATCAAAATTTTTGGTTATCAACAAAGATCGATCTTTTTACATACATCTTTGTCTTCGATTTCTTGTTTTTTTCTCCCTTTTAAAATCATAAAAATTCCCCAAACACTAATTGTTTGGAGGTTTTTGGACATTTTTCGATGGAGAAGAACAAGAACAAGTTATTTATGGTTTTAGAGGTTTTAGAGAGTTGAGCGAAGAGATGAAATAAAAGAGGCAAAGAGTTTGTTAAATGATTCTTCTTTATTGATCAATAAGAGATCGAGTACAATAATGTATAAGTTTTGGATTTCGGGGTCGGATCCTTGAATTAGGGATCTTCCATTTGTATTTATAGCTTTTCGTGTTAGGGTTTCCATTTATTGTACTTCAATAAGAGATCGAGTACAATAATGTATAACTCCTATATTCGAGCTTCTCATACAAAATGAATATTTCCCTAGATTCAATAAGCATTTGTCCTTATCTCTTAAGATCTTAGACCGACTTTGGGAATATCCGCCCTACCTCGGCTATGGCCTCGGCTTGGTGATGGTGTCCTTGGCTATGGCCTGGGTTATCACCTATAACTAGGAGGTTTATATATTTCTCCTTGGTCTAGGCTATGGCTGGACTCTAAGGAATAAATTTACCCCCAACAGTTGCCCCCCCACTCTTCATTTTCCACGTGTGGAATTTGAAGAGTAGATCTTGTCTTGAGAGATTTCAGTTTATACCTTAGTGTTGGGATTGACTTTGTGTAAATAAATAAAATAAGAGAAAGCTCTAGCCATGGTTCCCGCTGCTATGGCTTCATCCTTGGTGAGTCTCATTAGCGCTTGTGGGCCACATCTTTTTTGATGAACTCTTGGGCTTGAACTCCATGGCGTAATCTGGGCTTTTGTTTTTGTCTCTGGCGCATAACCGCTAGGATTATATATAGGCGGGAAAGTGATGAGTCTTGGTCATTTCAATTTTTTGCTTGCCTCCTCAAAGTTAGATTAGGCTTTTCTCTTGAAAGATCACCACTTCCTCTGCTTTTTTCGGTAAGTCTTTAGCGCATTTCCTGTAGATCTGGCTTTCTTTTACCCTTAGTAGTGATTGTTCTAAGTCCATGGCAGTAGATCTTCGATTTTTACTTAGGGATTTCACCGTTGATGATCTTTTCCGTAGATCTTTGAGCGATTTCTGACCATTTCTCTTTCGATTCTACAGATCTCTAACGGTTTCCGTCGTTCGTGACTCTGCCGCTTCAACTTCCAGTACTAAGGTGATGTTTCTTTTCTGATCTCCAAAGAGAATCATCGTACTTCGGCCATATAATCTCTATGACAACCTTGTGGAGATCGCTAAAGTTTGGTTTTTAGCGTCTCGTCATCCATCTATAGACATGCAACCTGATCGTTCTTTTTTCTGGTATGCAGGTTTGAGATGAAATCATCAAAGGATCGGCTTCAGATTCGCTTAGGAGACTCTTGGGCTTCCCAAGTGTCGAGGATTGCTGATGCGTCAGTATTTTAGTAGTTTTTATTACGGTTTTTAGACGAGAATTATGTTTTTTCCTATGTATTTGGATTTTTTTGGCGTGGGTTTGTGTTCTTTATTATTTTACAGGAATCGAGATTGAATGTGCGAAAAAATGCATTTTGGATGGATTTCAAGCATTGAAAGAAGTGTTCGTGAAAAGCTTGAAAATACCCAGAATTTTGGACAAGGATCAACCGATCCATGTCTATGGAACGCTCGATCCCTGTAATGAATTGCAGACCGATTTAACGAAGAACCAGATCGAACTTATTTCGAACTGGATTGGTATTAAAAGACCTAGAATCGTGTTTCTTGTTTCATTATTCACTTTTTCTGAGTTTTAGAGAGAAATAGAGAGATTTGTAACCTAGGGAGAAGAAGCATCTCAGTACTTCGATTCGAGAAGTTTTTGGAACCCTTTTACTCGTGTTTTTGCTTAATACAATCATGTCTCTCTTGAATTTGATCTGTGTTTTTTCTATTTCCATGTGTGAGTAGTCTGTTCGTTGGCTTTAGAGATTCTCACATAGGGATTCATGAGTTGTTGATATAGAATTGCATGATTAGGGATATAATCTAATGGATCTTCATCTTTGATTATTCGTAATGCATGAAACTTAATTGATCACTTAGTTTCTGAACTTAGGTAATTTAACGACTGGAAAGTGTTTGTTTAAATGCCTGAAAAAATCTTAGATGAGCAATTCTTCTTAAGCCAATAGAAATTAATGTTTAAGTGAATTGTGAACATAACAAACCTATTAGTAATGCATGATTAGAAATCGAGGGTCAACGCAAGTTAGTCTCGAGATTTTTAATACATAGGGTGCTGGTATTACGGAAGTAGATCAGTTCTACATTAGTGTTTTAGTTCAAGACGGTTTATAACTTGTTACCTAGTCTATAATTTGAATCAACAATGAATTGTTTCCCTGAGAATACCCGATGCCCAACACTTCTTTGATTTATTTACAACTAATAGCTCAGGTTTTCGCCCGAGATAACACTGCAAGCGCATAGATGTACATTGTAGTGGTTCGGGATCGAATACACAGAGACCAAAGGTAGCACATAGAAATATTTGATCATACAGCGGGTTAAGGCTAAAAATATGTCTTTAAAGATGATGCAAAAATCGAAATAAAGAGAGCACAGAAACGCAGGCAGCAAACGGCGAGGTTGTAAACCAATAAAAGAAGTGTTGGGCATTGGGTATTCTCAGGGAAACAATTCATTGTTGATTCAAATTATAGACTAGGGAAAAGGTTAAGAACCATCTTGAACTCAAATTCTAATCTAGAACTGATCTACTTCCGTACGAACAACTCTCTATGCATTAGAAATCTCGAGACTAACTTCCCTTGATCCTCGGTTTCTAATCATGCATTACTAACCGGTTTGATATGTTCACAATTCACTTAAACATCAACTTTCGTTGGTTTAAGAAGAATTGCTC